>SJYQ01000397.1:63195-83302 GCA_006410935.1 Redunca redunca | reverse complement strand
TTTAGAACTAACACCCACAAAAGATGTCCTTTTCATTATAGGGGATTGGAATGCAAAAGTAGGAAGTCAAGAAACACCTGGAGTAACAGGAAAATTTGGCCTTGGAATGCAGAATGAAGCAGGGTAAAGACTAATAGAGTTTTGTCAAGAAAATGCACTGGTCATAGCAAACACCCTCTTCCAACAACACAAGAGAAGACTCTACACATGGACATCACCAGATGGTCAACACCAAAATCAGTTTGATTATATTCTCTGCAGCAAAAGATGGAGAAGCTCTATACAGTCAGCAAAAACAAGACCAGGTGCTGACTGTGGCTCAGATCATGAACTCCTTATTACCAAATTCAGACTTAAATTGAAGAAAGCAGGGAAAACCACTAGACCATTCAGGTATGACCTAAATCAAATCCCTTATGATTATACAGTGGAAGTAAGAAATAGTTTTCAGGGTCTAGAACTGATACAGTGCCTGATGAACTATGGAATGAGGTTCATGACATTGTACAGGAGACAGGGATCAAGACGATCCCCATGGAAAAGAAATGCAAATAAAGCAAAATGGCTGTCTGTGGAAGGCTTACAAATAGCTCTGAAAAGAAGAGAAGCGAAAAGCAAAGGAGAAAAGGAAAGGTATAAGCATCTGAATACAGAGTTCCAAAGAATAGCAAGAAGAGATAAGTAAGGAAGCTTTCTTCAGTGATCAGTGCAAAGAAATAGAGGAAAACAACAGAATGGGAAAGACTAGAGATCTCTTCAAGAAAATTAGAGATATCAAGGGAATGTTTCATGCAAAGATGGGCTCGATAAAGGACAGAAATGGTATGGGCCTAACAGAAGCAAACGATATTAAGAAGAGATGGCAAGAATACACAAAAGAACTGTACAAAAGGATCTTCATGACCCAGATAATCACGATGGTGTGATCACTCATCTACAACCAGACATCTTGGAATGTGAAGTCAAGTGGGCCTTAGAAAGCATCACTACAAACAAAACTGGTGGTGATGGAAATCCATTTGAGCTCTTTCAAATCCTGAAAGATGATGCTGTGAAAGTGCTGCACTCAATATGCCAGCAAGTTTGGAAAACTCAGCAGTGGCCATAGGACTGGAAAAGATCAGTTTTCATTCCAATTCCAAAGAAAGGCAATGCCAAAGAATGCTCAAAATACCGCACAATTGCACTCATCTCACACGCTAGTAAAGTAATGCTCAAAATTCTCCAAGCCAGGCTTCAGCAATATGTGAACTGTGAACTCCCTGATGTTCAAGCTGGTTTTAGAAAAAGCAGAGGAACCAGAGATCAAATTGCCAACATCCGCTGGATCATGGAAAAATCAAGAGAGTTCCAGAAAAACATCTATTTCTGCTTTATTGATTATACCATAGCCTGTGTGGATCACAATAAATTGTGGAAAATTCTGAAAGAGATGGGAATGCCAGACCACCTGACCGGCCCCTTGAGAAATCTTTATTCAGGCCAGGAAGCAACAGTTAAAACTGGACATGGAACAACAGACTGGTTCCAAATAGGAAAAGGAGTACGTCAAGGCTGTATATTGTCACTCTTATTTAACTTCTATGCAGAGTACATCATGAGAAACTCTGGACTGGAAGAAACACAAGCTCGCATCAAGAACGCTGGGAGAAATATCAATAACCTCAGATTTGCAGATGACACCACCCTTATGGCAGAAAATGAAGAGAAACTAAAAAGCCTCCTCATGAAAGTAAAAGAGGAGAGTGAAAAAGTCTTTGGCTTAAAGCTCAACATTCAGAAAACAAAGATCATGGCATCCGGTCCTATCACTCCATGGGAAATAGATGGGGAAACAGTGGAAACAGTGTCAGACTTTATTTTTTTGGGCTCCAAAATCACTGCAGATGGTGACTTCAGCCATGAAATTAAAAGACGCTTACTCCTTGGAAGAAAAGTTATGACCAACCTCGATAGCATATTCAAAAGCAGAGACATTAGTTTTCCGACTAAGGTCCGTCTAGTCAAGGCTATGATTTTTCCAGTAGTCATGTATGTATGTAAGAGTGGGACTGTGAAGAAAGCTGAGTGCCGAAGAATTGATGCTCTTGAACTGGGGTGTTGGAGAAGACTCTTGAGTGCCTTGGACTTCAAGGAGATCCAACCAGTCCATTCTAAAGGAGATCAGTCCTGGGATTTCTTTGGAAGGAATGATGCTAAAGCTGAAACTCCAGTACTTTGGCCACCTCATGCAAAGAGTTGACTCATTGGAAAAGACTCTGATGCTGGGAGGGATTGGGGGCAGGAGAAGAAGGGGACGACCCAGGATGAGATGGCTGGATGGCATCACTGACACGATGGACGCGAGTCTGAGTGAACTCCAGGAGTTGGTGATGGCCAGGGAGACCTGGCTTGCTGCAATTCATGAGGTCACAAAGAGTCAGACACGACTGAGCTACTGAACTGAACTGAACTGAACTAATAAATAAAATTTCACTGGAATAGAGCCAGGCTCATTTGTTTACAGATTGCCTAAATTTAATAACATAAAGTTAAGTAGTAGCAAGAGAGATGGAAAAAAATACCAAAAAAAACCTATCATATTTGCTGTTTGGTCCTTTATAGAAAGTTTGCTGATCTCTAGGCCAGACTTTCATATTCTCCATGATTAAGTCAAATTTTTTATTTTTTTCTTTGATAATTGCCGCCCTTTCATATTTTATTCTCTTTTTAAAAATTTCACCTATATAAACATTATGTCTTCTGGGCTGATTCAGTTTTCTAAATATTTTCACCAGTTTTCCCTCTTTCCTATTCAGCTGTTTAAATAACTGCAAACCCTGTCCATGTTTTCTCATTAATTATAATTATAAAAACTGAGCAACCATGAGATCATATTTATATGTGTCACTATGGAAAAGGATGCATATTGCGTATATTTGTGAAATTCAACAAAACTGTTGCAATTATCTTTAATCCTGATGCTGCTTGATAGTAAGCAAACAAAATGTTGACATTAATAAATGGTGATGAAATATATTTCTTAAGAGTGCCTTCAGTTCAGTTCAGTTCCGTTCAGTTTAGTCGCTCAGTCATGTCCGACTCTTTGTGACCCCGTGAATCACAGCACGCCAGGCCTCCCTGTCCATCACCATCTCCCAGAGTTCACTCAGACTCATGTCCATCGTGTCCGTGATGCCATCCAGCCATCTCATCCTGGGTCATCCCCTTCTCCTCCTGCCCCCAATCCCTCCCAGCATCAGAGTCTTTTCCAATGAGTCAACTCTTCACATGAAGTGGCCAAAGTACTGGAGTTTCAGCTTCAGCATCATTCCTTCCAAAGAAATCCCAGGATTGATCTCCTTCAGAATGGACTGGTTGGATCTCCTTGCAGTCCAAGGGACTCTCAAGACTCTTCTCCAACACCACAGTTCAAACGCCTCAATTCTTTGGCGCTCAGCCTTCTTCACAGTCCAACTCTCACATCCATATGAAAAACCATAGCCTTGACTAGAATTATGAGTAGAGTATAGCAAAATGAAATACTTTAATATATTAAATTTTTTCTCATATTTTTTCATGTGTGTTTCTCAGTTAGTATTCATGAACTTAAAAAAGATGCTTCCTTGTATATTTGTATTGATGTTCAAATTTTGTTACTCATAAGATAGCAAACTGTCAAAATAATATGCCATCATTTTGATGCCGTTGTGTTCTTTAATTAAGGAAATATTAATAGTAGGTATTAAAATGCACTAAAACAAAAGGTAAAAATAAAACTTTCTGTTTATATCACTGCTAAAGAAATACCTGCCCTAAATAATTGATATTTAAAAAATCAAATGTACTTCCTTTTTAGCAGCCCAAAAGAGCTCAGTCATACACATAGAAGGCTAGCATATATGCCATTAATATCACTAATTTTGTGATGTCCATGGTAAACTTTCCTGGTTAAACATTTTCCACCTCTAAAATTAATATGACTTTGTTTCCTTGTGGTCCTTTCAGTCACCCAAGTGTGGACTCTGATCAATTTACACCTATAACCTTTGTCTCAAACTAGCATGCATGCATTGGAGAAGGAAATGGCAACCCACTCCAGTATTCTTGCGCAAGAATCCCAGGGATGGAGGAGCCTGGTTGGCTGCCATCTATGGGATCGCAAAGAGCTGGACACGACTGAAGCGACTTAGCAGCAGCAGCAGCAGCAGCATCTGAAAATCATAGGTCCTCACCCTTGTTCAGACACACAAATGATCCACCACTTAAAAGTCACGGGGCCCTTATTTACTGAGGTTGATATGACTCTCCAAGGCTGAGTCATTTAGAAGACATTTTGACTTAAATACACACACATGTGCACAAACTCACACACACACACACACTCCTTCCCCTGAAGGACTCAGACACATACCCCCATGTAGGGCTCCTGTGCAATGCTCAGGGAGGCAGTCCACTTTGCTGAAATTCCTGGTAGGTGTGCTAGGAAGCAGGAAAAGACCAAGAGGGAAGGAAAGAAAGATCAGAAACGATGAAAAGTAAATGCATTATTCCCTTAACTTCCATTCCCAATGTCTTTGAGCAATTCCAAATCATCTAGGATCTCACAAGTCAGTTCCTTACCTCTTCATTCATATATTTAATTATTCATTAAACATCTACTTCTGCTTTATTGACTGTGCCAAAGCCTTTGACTGTGTGGACAACAACAAACTCTGGAAAATTCTGAAAGAGATGGGAATACCAGACCACCTGACCTGCCTCCTGAGAAATCTGTATGCAGGTCAAGAAGCAGCAGTTAGATCTGGATACGGAACAATAGACAGGTTCCAAATCAGGAAAGGAGTATGTCAAGGCTATATATTGTCACCCTGCTTATTTAACTTATATGCAGAGTACGTCATGAGAAATGCTGGACTGGAAGAAGCACAAGCTGGAATCAAGATTGCCAGGAGAAATATCAATAACCTCAGATATGCAGATGACACCACCCTTATGGCAGAAAGCGAAGAAGACCTAAAGAGCCTCTTGATGAAAGTGAAAGAGGAGAGTGAAAATGTTGACTTAAAACTCAATATTCAGAAAACTAAGATCATGGCATCTAGTCCCATCACTTCATGGCAAATAGATGAGGAAACTTTGGAAACAGTGGCAGACTTTATTTTTTGTGGCTCCAAGATCATTGCAGATGGTGACTGCAGCCATGAAATTAAAAGACACTTGATCCTTGGAAATAAAGTTATGACCAACCTAGACAGCATATTAAAAAGCAGAGACATTACTTTGCCAACAAAGATCCATCTAGTCAAGGCTATGGTTTTTCCAGTAGTCACGTATGAATGTGAGATTTGGACTATAAAGAAAGCTGAGCGCTGAAGAATGGATGCTTTTGAACTGTGGTCTTGGAGAAGACTCTTGAGAGTCCCTTTGACTGCAAGGGGATCCAACCAGTCTATCCTAAAGGAAATAAGTCCTGAATATTCATTAGAGGGACTGATGTTGAAGCTGAAACTCCAATACTTTGGCCATCTGACATGAAGAACTGACTTGTTAAAAAAGACCCTGATGCTTGGAAAGATTGAAGGTGGGAGGAAAAGGGGATGACAGAGGATGAGACGATTGGATGGCATCACCAACTCAATGGACATGAGTTTGAGCAAGCTCCAGGAGTTGGTGATGGACAAGGAGGCCTGGCGTGCTCCAGTCCATGGAGTCACAAAGAGTCAGACAGGACTGATTGACTGAAGTGAACTAAACCTAGATCATTTCATTTATTCAGCAATTACTAACATAAGATCTACTATTAACCTTGAACTTATTTAGATTCTGGGAATGCTGTGGAGAACAAGATGGAAAAGTATCTGTCATTATAGACAGAGAAGAGGGCCAAATGATGTTGGGCCTTCAAAGTATTGCCAGGGTATCTCTACCCTTTAATATTTAGATACAATTGGTTCATGCTCTCATTTCTGTCTGTCTGGAAATGCTATACCCTCTCCCCTCCAAGATATCTGTGAATTTCAAGGGATATTTCATCACCTAATATCCAAAGTCCTTGCTCCCACTGATATAGAAGCAGGTCAGCTGCAGGTCATCAGTGTGTCTAGAGCATCACACTTTGCTGTGCATTGGCCTGGACTGGGAATGGTGGGATATGGGTTTGTTCTTTGATTTCTGGTGTGCAAGTATACCCACATCATGCATCAAGGTATAAGTTGGAGACTCCAGTGTGAGCATCAGTTGGAAGAGGTGGAGAGAATACTAAAGGAAGAATGAGGAGGAGGATGGAGGGGGGAGAAGGAGGAGAAATGAAAGAAAGTATTTTTTAGACAGTGCTATTATTTGGAAAAACCTGCTATCTTCCCCTTCTCAGCCTCACTCTCCACATCTCCTTCTCATGTCCTCCTCATTTCTAGTCTATCTCTGTGCTCAACTATGCTATCCTAATTCAGAGCAGTTTATATACCTCAACTGCCTCTTAGTTTTAAAGTACTTATGCTTTTAGATATTCACTTTCTGCTTCAGGTACTTATTCTTTTACAGAATTATCTTTTTAAAATATTTTATTTTATTTGCCACACTGTTCAGCATCAGTTTAGCTCAGCTCAGTGAGGCCCAACTCTTTGTGACCTCAAGGACTGCAGCACACCAGGCCTCCTTGTCCATCTCTAACTCCTGGAGCTTGCTCAAACTCATGTCTATCGAGTCAGTGATGCCATCCAACCATTTCATCCTCTGTTGTCACCTTCACAATGTAGGATTTTAATTCCCTAACCAGGATTCAAACCAATGTCCCCTGAGGTGGAAGTGAAGAGCCTTAACCACTGGACCATCAGGGAATTACCCATAGAATTTTCTTAGATATTTCTTAGAGACTAATTACTTAAAATAAGTTTCAGTGCCAGTTGTTTAAATATCTCCCTTCTCATTTATTCCATAAGTGTTCTTAAAGAATAATCTGTTTACTCACTTATATGGTAGATTCTGAAGCAGCTATTTCATGAACCCTCAATTTATTAAGAGAAATAGACTATGATAAGTATGCAAGTAATTAACCAAGTATAATTATGGGGCTCCAAAGGAGAATAAAATGATGCTGTGGGACTTGTAATGAGAGAATGCACTCATTTGGATGAATTATAGGAGACTTTTTTGAAGAAATATTATTTATCTTATTCTTCCTTCAAATATTATTTAATCTTAAAATTTGAAGGGAGAATAAAAATTAACCCAGGAAAATGTGGAATAGGCAATATCCAGATCAAGGAAGGTTATTGTCTGGTAGAAGCAATTAGGTCACTGGAGCAGTATCTTTGAGGAATGGATAGAATATTAATATGAGCTAGTGGTAAGAATCATGATATATAAAACCAGAGAGATAGTTTGGGGGCATGCTATGAAAAACTTTCAAGATTTATGAAGACAATTTTTCTCAAGAGCAAAGAAATGTATCAAATAAGGGCCTGGACAGTTGCACTGGTTCATGTCCCTTTCCAGGATGGAAGCGGTTTTGCAACAGAATGAGTCGCTCTGGGCACTGCCTGCGTCCAGTCAATAAATGACTTTATTTAGACAGGAAAATACAAATACCATATGATATTACTTATATGTGGAATCCAAACTATGACACCAGAGAGGGCGGTGGCACCCTACTCCAGTACTCTTGCCTGGAAAATCCATGGACAGAGGAGCCTAGTAGGCTGCAGTCCATGGGGTCGCTAAGAGTTGGACACGACTGAGCCAGTTCACTTTCACTTTTCACTTTCATGCATTGGAGAAGGAAATGACAACCCACTCCAGTGTCCTTGCCTGGAGAATCCCAGGGACGGGGCAGCCGGTAGGCTGCCGTCTATGGGGTTGCACAGAATCAGACATGACTGAAGCGACTTAGCAGCAGCAACAAACTATGACACAAATCAACTTACCTACAAAACAAAAGCAGAATCACAGACCTAAACCGACCTGGACAACAGACTCATTGTTGACAAAGGGGATAAAGGTGGAGGGGGCATCCACCAGGACTTTAGGACTAGAAGATGCAAACTATTATATAGAGAATGAATAAACAATAAGGTCCTACTGTACAGCACAGGGAACTATTTTAATATCCTGTATAAACTGATATTGGAAATGTTATTAAAATAGTATGAAATATATATACACACACACACATATATGTAACTGAGTCACTTTGCTGTTCAGCAGAAATTAACACAATATTGTAAATCAACTAAACTTTAATAAATTAAAAAAAAATAAGAATTGACTTTATTACACTGTTCACTTGTTAGCAGTGAATGGTTAGCCTTTTTAGATGGCCTGTTGGCTACAAGCATGATGAGGAGTGTCATTTACTAGTTAATCCCCTTAGTCTTCAGAAATGGTAAAATCATACCACGTGAAAAAACTTAAAATTGACCTTCCCTAGAGTGAGGTAAATACAAAAATCCAATAAATATTGACAACAGAAAAAACTGAGATCACTTATCAGCCATAAAATTTAATTCCAGGCTATCTCAATATGAAAGTTGAATACAAAAGCCTTCTAGGAAAAGACATAAGAGAATATCTTCATATCAAGAAGGGGGAACTGGCAAGTTTATTAACAAGCAGAAATAAAATTACTGATAACAGGGGAAAAGTTAAATTAATTTGATTATGTTAAAAATAGGAATATTTGTTGATCAAAAAGAAACCTTCAGGAATATATGGAAACACTGAATTATTTTAAAAAAATTAGAACTTTAGATTTGCAGAAAAGCTGCAAAGTTAGTACAGGGTGTTCATGTACCACATTCAGTTTGCCTATTATTGACATTTTACATTAATATATATTTGTTCTAATGCGACAGTTCAGTTAAGTTCAGTTAAGTTGCTCAGTTGTGTCCAACTCTTTGAGAACCCATGCAGTGCAGCATGCCAGGCCTCCCTGTCCATCACCAACTCCTGGAGCTTGCTCAAACTCATGTCCATTGAGTCGGTGATGCCATCCAACCATTTCATCCTCTGTCATCCCCTTCTCTTACCACCTTCAATCTTTCCCAGCATCAGGGTCTTTTCTAATGAGTCAGTTCTTCACATCAGGTGGGCAAAGTATTGGAGTTTCAACTTCAACATCAGTCCTTCCAATGAATATTCATGATTGATTTCCTTTAGGATGGACTGGTTGGATCCTATAGCAGTCCAAGGGGCTCTCAAGAGTCTTCTCCAAGACCACAGTTCAAAAGCATAAATTCTTTGACGCTCAGCTTTCCTTATAGTCCAACTCTCACATCCATATATGACTACTGGATAAACTATAGCTTTGACTAGATGGACATTTGCTGGCAAAGTAATGTCTATGCTTTTTTAATATGCTGTCTAGGTTGGTCATAACTTTACTTCCAAGGTGCAAACATCTTTTAGTTTCATGGCTTCAGTCACCATGTGCAGTGATTTTGGAGCCCCCTAAAATAAAGTCAGCCAGTTTCCACTGTTTCCTCATCTATTTGCCATGAAGTAGGGTCGCAAAGAGTCAGACCTGACTGAGCGACTGATCTGAACTGAACTGATGGGACCAGATGCCATGATATTAATTTTCTGAAGGTTGAGTTTTAAGCCAACATTTTCACTCTCTTCTTTCACTTTCATCAAGAGGCTCTCTTTAGTTCTTCTTGGCTTTCTGCCATAAGGGTGGCATCATCTGCATATTTGAGGTTATTGATATTTCTCCCAGCAATCTTGATTCCAGCTTGTGCTTCATCCAGCCCAGTGTTTCTCATGATGTACTCTACATATAAGTTAAATAAGCAGGGTGACAATATACAGCCTTGAGGTACTCCTTTTCCTATTTGGAACCAGTCTGTTGTTCCATGTGCAGTTCTAACTGTTGCTTCCTGACCTACATACAGATTTCTCAAGAGGCAGGTCAAGTGGTCTGGTATTCCCATCTCTTTCAGAATTTTCCAGCGTTTGTTGTAGTCCACACAGTCAAAGGCTTTGGCATAGTCAATAAATGAGAAGTAGATGTTTTTCGGGAACAATATTGGCACATGATTATTAACTGAATATTATATTCTGCTCAGATTTCCTAAGCCACTTCTGGGACCCCACAGAGTGAGGTTATATTGAGATATGACACTGAAATATGATGTCTCCTTAGACTTCTCTTCTTTGGGAGAGTTTCCCAGAATTATCTTATTTTCAATGACCATAACAGTGTAGAACAAGACTGATCATAAACTTTGTAGACTCTTTGTGAATTTGGGTTTGTTTAATGTTTCCCCTTGGGTTCGACTGGGGGATAGTTTGGAGGAGGAAGACCACAGAGATAAAGTGCATTCCTATATCATCATTTGAAGAGTAGATACTACCAGCACGGCATGTACTTCTCACATGCCCCTTGATCACGTGGCTGAGGTAGTGTTGATAAATTACAGTAAAATTACCTCACCTACCCCTCTATATCAGCATGATGTCACTAGGTACAGCCTCCACATAAGGATATAGTTATGCTTCACCACTTTGAGGGGAAAATATCTACATTAATTATTAGTCATAGTTTTGCTGTCATTATTTTTGGAGAATTGCCTCTCCTCAGCCTTTTACTTATTTGTGAAATCTTTCATATATTTATATAAATAGGGATCCTGAATATTTACTATATTCCTTGGGTTATGATACAGTACTGCGTTATTTTTGTCCCACAGATAGAGCTATCTATCTAGCTCCCATTTGGAGCTCTTTCATTTGAAATCTATGTCCTTTGGACATATCTGCATTGGTCTGTTTCTAAAACTTCCTTAATTTGTAGTTAAATAATAAAAGTTGGATTATTTCATTTAACAAAATGTGGAGAGTTAGAGCAGACTCATTGGTATTAAAAGGACCCAGCTTCCTGCCACTGTTTTGTGCTCCACTTAGTTGCTCAGTCATCTCCAGCTCTTTGAGACCCTGTGGACTATAGCCCATTAGGCTCCTCTATCCATGGGGATTCTCCAGGCAAGAATACTGGAGTGAGTTGCCATGCCCTCCTCCAGGGGATCTTCCCAACCCAGGACTCCTGAATTGCAGGCAGATTCTTTACCATCTGAGCCACCAGGGAAGCCCACTCCTCTACTTGGGGTCATTTTCATCTAGAGGTTGGTTTTCTTCTTAGTCATAATGTGAATGCCAGGGAAATTGAGTTTCACACTTTATTTTTCCCAAATAACAGGTGATGAGGAAATCTTCCCTTGAATCAACTGAAAAGTTTCTCTGAAACTGAAGATAAATAGGTAGTGATGGATGTTGGATTGGGGCCAAACTAGCATGTGCTTTAGTCCATATTTGCATTAACTTCAATAACTAATTCCCACAACAGTGAGCATCCAGTCCAAGGCCAAATATATTGAAAAGAAGACCGAATAATGACGTGAAATAAGGATTACATGGAATCTCACATCAACGAGTCCAGAGATACTGAGCTTTAAGGAAATAAGATCTCAAGATCTTAGAAAAGAATCAGCAAAATTCAACCTGATGTGTGATGTCTATAATCAAAGACATAAGTCTGAAAATAGTAGAAGTCAGGATGATATATATAAGAATTAGAAGGAAATGAGGGGAAAATTAGGACTCTATTAAACAATTTTGGAGGAGGTGTTAATAAGTAAAATCATAAATTATTTTTGTAAAATTAACTATAGTGGGAGGAGATGAATCTACAAAATAAAATGCAGTGGGTAATAGTGGTCCAGGATGCACAGTAAGAGGAAGCATATAGCAGATCCTATTCAGCTTCAGTTTGAGTGCATTTTGAAAACACTCATAAGCATATACCAAAGTTTGATTTTCCAGCTAGAGGTATGGGAAATATTCATTCATTCAACACATATTAAATACCAGGTAATACACCAGGTATTGTGTCTCAAAGACAACATGAACACTGATAAGAAATTAAAGTTGACATGAAATAAATGACCATTCTCCTCCTGAACTTTAGCCTTGTGTGTATTAGCATGGTCTGTGGAGAAATTCCTCAAAGATATCTACACATTTTTCACTTTTCTTGAATTTGGGGAGCGTATTCTGAGATTTTTTAATCCAAATCCTTGACTCTGTGTCTTCAACCTACAACAATTCACAGGTAATAAACAGTGGTGAGAGACTTCCCAAGTGGCCCAGTGGTGGAGAATCTGCCCACCAGTGCAGGAGATGCATAGATGTAGGTTCAGTCCCTGCATCAGGAAGATCCACTGGAATAGGAAATGGTAACCTACTCCAGTATTCTTGCTTGGAGAATTCCATGAACTGAGGAGCCTGGTGGGCTGTGGGGTCACAAGGGGTCACAAAGAGTCCTACATCTGTATGTGCATGCGTGCTCAGTTGCTTCAATTCTGTCCAACTCTTTGCAATCCTATGTACTACAGCACACAAGGATCCTCTGTCCATGGGATTCTCCAGGTAAGAATACTGGACTGGGTTGCCATTTCCTGCTCCAAAGGATCGTCCCAACCCAGGGATCAAACACATTTCTCCTACATTGTAGGCAGATTCTTTACCAGTGAGCCAAAAGGGGAGCTCAGAGTCATACACGACTGAGCAACTGAATACACACATACAAATAGTGGTGATGGTGCATAATGCTGTGAATATCTTAAAAACTACTGAATTTTACGCTTTATTTTTTCTTGCAGTTTTATTGAAATATAACTGACATATATTAGTGTATAAGTTAAGGCTTACAGCAGGATGATTTGACTCACCTACAACATTAAAAGATTATAATGATAAATTTAGTGAACATTCAACTCGTGTAGATACAAAATTAAAGAAGCAGAAAAAATTTTTCCTTTGGTGAGAACTCTTATCAACTCATCAATTTCATATATAAGATACAGTAGTGCTAATTTATTTATCATGTTGTAGGTTATAACTAGAAGTTTGCAACTTTTGACAGCCTTCATCCAATCCCCTCCCCCCCCAACCGCACTCTCATCTCTGGTAACCACAAATTTCATCTCTTTTTCTATAAGGTTTTTTGTTTGTTTTTGAAATATAGTTTATTTACATCACTGTTAGTACCTATTATACAGCATAATGATTCAATATTCCTACACATTTCAAATCGATCACTAAGATAAGCCTTCAAGGTAGGCTTCAATAGTACATGAACCGAGAACTTCCAGATGTAAAAACTGGATTTAGAAAAGGCAGTGGAACCAGAGATCAAATTGCCAAGATCTGTTGGATCATAGAAAAAGGGATTCCAAAAAAAAAAAAATCATCTACTTCTACTTTATTGACCACGCTAAAGCCTTTGACTGTGTGAATCAAAACCAATGGTGGAAAATTTTTAAGAGATGGGAATACCAGACGATTTTACATGCCTCCTGAGAAACCTGTATGCAGGTCAAGAAACAACATGCAGAATCAGACACAGAACAACAGACTGGTTCAAAATTGGGAAAGGAGTCTATCAAGGTTGTATATTTTCGCTTTGCTTATTTAATGTCTATGCAGAGTACATTGTATGAAATGCTGGGCTGGATGAAGCTCAAACTGGAATCAAGATTGCCAGGAGAAATATCAATAGCCTCAGGTATGCAGATTATACCACTCTAATGGCAAAAAGTGAAGCGGAACTAAATAGCCTCTTGATGAAGGTGAAAGAGGAGAGTGAAACTGGCTTAAAACTCATTATTCAAAAAAAAAGAAGATCATGGAATATGATCCTATCACTTCATGGCAAATAGATGGTGAATAAATGGAAACAGTGACTGACAATTTTCTTGGGTTCCAAAATTTTACTGTGAAGGGTGATTACAGCCATGAAATTGGACACTTGCTCCTTGAAAGTAAAGCTATGACAAACCTAGATAGCGTATTAAAAAGCAGAGACAAACTTTGCCAATAAATGTCTGTATAGTCAAAGCTATGGTTTTTCCAGTTGTCATGTATGAATCTGAAAGTTGGACCCTGAAGAAGGTTGGACACTGAAGAATTAATGCTTTCAAACTGTGGTGCTGGAGAAGACTCTTGAGTCTCTTAGACAGCAAAGGAATCAAACCATTTAATCCTAAAGAAAATCAACCATGAACATTTATTGAAAGGAACTGATCCTGAACCTGAAGCTCCAATACTTTGGCCACCTAATGTGAAGAGACGACTCATTGGAAAAGAGCCTAATACTGGGAAAGATTGAGGACAGGAGGAGAAGAGGCTGACAGAGGATGAGATGATTGGATGGCATCATCAACTCAATGGACATGAGTTTGAGCAAACTTTGGGAGATAGTGAATCCTTCAGGGAAGATTGGAGTGCTGCAGTCCTTGGTGTGGCAAAGAATTGGACATGACTGAGCAACTGAACAACAACAGCATAATTCTAGTTATGTCACCATACACAAATATCACTTAATTATTCACTACATTTGCTGCACTGAGTTGGACTGTGAAGAAGGATGAGTGCTGAAGAATTGGTGCTTTTGAACTGTGGTGTTGGAGAAGACTCTTGAGAGTTCCTTGGACTGCAAGGAGATCCAACCAGTCCATTCTGAAGGAGATCAACCCTGGGATTACTTTGGAAGGAATGATGCTAAAGCTGAAACTCCAGGACTTTGGCCACCTCATGAGAAGAGTTGACTCATTGGAAAAGACTCTGATATTGGGAGGGATTGGGGGCAGGAGAAGAAGGGGACGACTGAATATGAGATGGCTGGATGGCATCATGGACTCAATGGACGTGAGTCTGAGTGAACTCCGGGAGTTGGTGATGGACAGGGAGGCCTGGCGTGCTGCGATTCATGGGGTCGCAAAGAGTCGGACATGACTGAGCAACTGAACTGAGCTGAACTGAACTGAACACTTCATACCAATAACATTCATTTTGCAAATGAAAATTTATCTCTGAATATTTATCAACTGTTTGTTTCCTCTTCTAGTCTCTTCCCTCTGGCAAACACCTGTTTATTTTTTTTTTTTATCTCTAACACTGTTTATGTTTTGTTATATTTTTGATTATTTGTTTTGTTTTTGTTTTTTTAGATTCCACATATAAGTGAAATCATGAAGTGTTTGTCTTTCTCTGTCTGACTTTATTTCACTTAGCATAATACCCTTCAAGTTCATTTCTGTAGTCACAAATATCAAGATTCTTCTCTTACGACTGAGAAGAATATATACCATATATATATATACACACACACACATATATATACCACATCTTTTACATATATACCACATCTTCTTTATTCATTCATCTTTCCACAGGCACTTAGGTTGCTTCCATATCTTGCTTATTGTAAATAATGTTGCAATGAATATAGGGGTGCATGTATGTGTTATAATCAGTGTTTTTAGTGTTTTCCTTAGATAAATACCCAGGAGTGAAATTTCTGGATGATATGGTAGTTCCATTTTTTAATTTTTGAAGACTCTCAATACAGCTCTCCTATTACTGCAATAAATTACATTCCCATCAACTGGGCAGGCTGTATTCTCCATATCCTTGCCAATATTTGCTATCTGAATTATACAGTTTAAAATAGTGAATTTTATGAAGGGTGAATTTTACATATGCAAATTATATCTCAATAAAAGTACTAAGAAAAACACTTATAAGATAGAAAACTCACATACCAATTCACTCCATTTAAGCCTGTGCACACACATACCTCAGCCTACATTGTCAATATCATCTGTTTACACTGAACTTCCCAGAGAGACTTCTGGATGTATTCTCCTATTATAGTACTCTGTGGGTCTATCTCATGCTTTTGTTCACACTGTTCTCTGTCTGCATTATTACCTTTCCTTCAGTGTATCTGCTGCTGCTGCTGCTAAGTCACTTCAGTCGTATCTGACTCCGTGAGACCCCATAGACGGCAGCCCACCAGGTCCCCCTGTCCCTGGGATTCTCCAGGCAAGAACACTGGAGTGGGTTGCCATTTCCTTCTCCAATGCATGAAAGTGAAAAGTGAAAGTGAGGTCGCTCAGTCGTGTCCGACCCTCAGCAACCCCATGCATGGACTGCAGCCTTCAAGGCTGCTCCGTCCATGGGATTTTCCAGGCAAGAGTACTGGAGTGGGGTGCCATTGCCTTCTCAGTGTATCTAGAGCCTGCCTAATAAATTAATGAGCTCTTTCTGCAAGGTAGGCAATGGAGAGAACACTTCCATGTTGCAAGGACAGCCAGAATTTGCAGTCCCTAGATAACCTCCTCACCATTATTTCATGTTTTAGCCCCTACAGAGCTGAACCAACAACCCCAAGGAATCATCAGAGATAAATGCACTATTGCAGTTTCTAGACATGAGATATTGGACTTAAGCAGGGTGTGAGTAAAGTGAAAGAAAGAAAGTGAAGTCACTCAGTCATGTCTGACTCTTTGCGACCCCATGGACAGTAGACTACCAAGCTCCTCAGTCCATGGAATTTTCCAGGCAAGAGTTTTGGAGTGGTTTGCCATTTCCTTCTCCAGGGGATCTTCCCGACCCAGGGATTGAACCCAAGTCTCTCACATTGCAGGCAGATGCTTTACCATCTGAGCCACTTCTAATGTATTTTTAGGCTGAGTTCAAAGTTTAGCTTTTTTGTGGAGAATTTTTAGCCCACAGAAATGACTGCCTTCCCTAGTTATAAATTATATTTGTCATTCACTTTTATTTACTGTTTCATATTATTAGCCATTTATTTTCCCATCTGTAAATCTTATGTTTCCACCTTGCATGTTAATCCCCTCAATTCAGGAGTTTCATAACAGACAGTATTGAAAAGTAGAAGGGTCATGATTTTAGAAGTGAATTTGAATTCTAAATGTATTATTTTATGATTCCATGTAAATTATTATTATTTTTTTTACATTGGCTAGTTTACTCTTCATAGTTAGAGTTTATTGGGGGCAATGAATGTGAGAAAAAGATAGTATAGGTATATCTCAGAGATATCGTAGGTTTGGTTCCAAACCATTTCAAAGCAAATACCACAATAAGCAGCATCACAGAAATTTGTTGGCTTCTCAGTGCACATAGAAGCTATGTGTACATTCTATTGTAGTTTATTAAATGTGCAATAGCATTATGTGCAAAAAAAGCACTAAATATATACCTTAATTTTAACATTTTTTTCTCAGAAATATTAATCATCATCTGAGACTTTAGTGAATAGTAATTTTTTGGCAACAGTACCATCAAAGATCACTGATCACAGACCACCCTAATGAATATAATGATTAAAGAGTTTAAGATATTGCAAGAGTTACCAAAATGTGACATAGAGACATGAAGTGAGTAAATAGTGTTGGAAAACTGGTGCTTATAGACATGCAAGATGAAGATTGCTGCAAACCTGCAATCTGTTAAAAAAAAAAAAAAAAAGAAGCAATATCTGTGAAGCACTATAAACAAAGTACAAAATCAGTGCATGAGTGTATCCTCAGTCGTGTCCAACTCTTTGCAGCCCCATGGATTGTAACCTGCCAGACTCCTCCGTCCATGGAAACCCACATAAATTATTAAACCAAGAGTCTTTAGAGTCTTCAGAGTCTTTACTCAATCTATTTGTTTCTAAGGATGATTAGTAAATATTATGTTAGATGAAGAATAAATATACATAAACACCTTGGCATAGAATAGGGGCTAAATAGAGGAAGCTATTTATTTTATCAAATGTCTTTGTACCTTCACCAGCTCATGGTTTCCTATATGTATTATGCATTTAGTATCGTCAAGCAATTGATTCCTTAATTCTGTTTAAAAATCATCTCACAGGACACTAGTTTAACATTTTTTAATGAAGCTTTTGCTCATCTACTCAGTCATCTACGCAGCCATAACTCTTCTGCCACACTCCCAGATTCCTTTATTCCATTCCTTTTTCTTTTTTTTTTTTAGCTATTTTAACACATTCTCTCCCTGAAGAAACAAGGACTTCCTTCAGAGCAAGACTTCTTGCTTTATTTATCTCTATGTCAATTACATAGTTTACAAGGCTGTGTGTTTGATGAATGCATAAAGCAATAAATGAATCACTCACTCAATCAAAAGTGATTGCAAAATTTTTGAAGCAAAGGTTATTTCAATTTTAATAAGCTTGCCAGAAGAATAGATGATGATTATTTCAGCCTGAAAAAAAGAAAGTGCTTGAAATTTTGATGGATGGATATTGTTGATGTAGAATGAGGACGATTCTGGGTGGAGATATTGGCTCATGCATCTTTCCTAACATTTTCATTTGGCGGAAGACATACCTCAAGCCAAATCCCAGTTCTTTCCCTCAATATTTGCAAAAGTTATTAAAATTGGATAAGTCATCTATGCTCTAGAGGCCCAGTTCTCTCATTTCCAAAGGTGAATATGATTATGCTTCCTTCCAAGGACTCGGTCTCTTTCAGATAGCATACGCATAAAGGACCAGCACACAGTAGGTCTTTCATATGCTTTCACCCTTTCTTCCCAAACATTCCCTTGCCCTTTCTACACACACATTCCAAGGCTACCTGGTGATATCACAGACAGACCTGATTTTTATCATTAATGAAGTGTTAAGCGATCACCCTCTAGTGCTAACTGACTCAGTTCATTAGGCTGACTCCTCAACTTTTCCAAATCTATGTTTCATTTTTCCTGGCTCTGTGTTATGTTAGGCAATCTCTTCCTTTCGGTAAGACTGACTTTCTAACCTATGAAAATATGCTGATTATACCTGCATGGGGTTTTGTGAGGTACAGTGTGATCATGTGAAAACTGGGGATACAGTCTTATTTTGATGTGAGACAAATGAATGAGAAATGTGAGTTCCTCTAGAATCCTCAAAAATATCGCTGCAATACTACAGCCATTTATTAGGAATGGGAGAAGGGTTCCTTAACACTTATGATCTATGGACTGTGCCTAAAAGATCTGCAAGGTGCCATGCTGATGAATTGGGGTCTAATCCTGGGACTTCAGAACACAGTCACATGCTTTCGTTTCTAGTATAAGAATGACAAACATTGCCAGCCACTTAAATAAAAACTCTATCTGTATCATATGTGTATACAAACTACCTAAAAATGAATTAGTAGTCAGTCTTTCCCTGTTATGGAAAGAATAAATGCCTCCCATTAAATGAGGTAACAGTAGGAAATCGGCTATTTTCTCTTCAGTTGAAACAGTGGGGAAAAGAGACTTGAAGTACTTGCATTGTAACAAATCATTTGTAGGAAAATCTAACTGGTAACAGAGAAAGAAAGAAAGGAAGGAAGAAAGAGAGAAAGGAAGAAAAGAGAGATAGGGAGGAAGAAAAGAATAAACTTGATTAAACAAAGAAGTTCTGAGAACAAGAGTACTTTTCTTGCACATTCTCTGAATTCTCTCTCTTTCCCTCAGAAGTAAGCATATGTCTACTCAGGAATCCTATAGCGATTTTAGCTGACTTTCTCCAACACTGCTGCTGAGTGGGACACTATGCATGATTTCAATCTTTGATTATAAAAGTAACCTTTGGTTCCTGAATTCTCACTGTAATCATTTATCCCCCTTCCACGATTGCTTTTGGAAGGAAAAACATTGAAAAGATGTGGACAAAGGAATAACAAAGTCATTTTTCCAAACTGCTCCAGTGGGTACTGTTTCCAGATCTCTGTAAAGCCATCATGGGGGAGAGGGTGAAACTTTGGTGCACAGGTTTTTAAGCCTTGAGTTGTGTAACGTCTAATAACCTGAGATGTCTGGAAAGGAAGCAAGCAGTTTTGCAAAATTGTAATCTCCCTCTCATTAAATGTGGGGAGAAGGCAATGGCAACCCACTCCAGTACTCTTGCCTGGAGAATCTCATGGACGGAGGAGCCTGGTAGGCTGCAGTCCATGGGGTCGTTAAGAGTCTGACAGGACTGAATGTCTTCACTTTCACTTTTCACTTTCATGCACTGGAAAAGGAAATGTCAACCCACTCCAGTGTTCTTGCCTAAGGATCCCAGGGACAGGGGAGTCTCGTAGGCTGCCGTCTATGGGGTCACACAGAGTTGGAGATGACTGAAGCGACTTAGCAGCAGCAGCATTAAATGTGTTCTAACAAAACCTAATGATGCAGTGTTATATGGTAATTGAGAAGTTAGGTTAGATTTGTCCAACATAAATTGTCCTATGATCTGAATATACACACATATATTTAAAATATATTTTATAAATGG
>SJYQ01000397.1:31894-63160 GCA_006410935.1 Redunca redunca | reverse complement strand
GCATTATATAATATATTAAGATATATTTGATAAACGTATATATATATACACACACTATTCTTTTTGTTTCCTTTCTTTTTTTAACACTAAACCTTCTACGTATGAAGAAAAAGAAAATACATAGGGGACAAAGCAAAGACTATCACTAGGGAGGCAGGTTGGAGGAGGAAACAGATACTATTAAAATTGGTCTCTTTGGCCTCAGAGATTTTTTCCACTACCTAATTTTCCTTTTTATGTGTTATGGACATAGAAATATGTTCTTTGAAATGCAATACTGTAATTGCTTCATGAGAAACTCTCTGTTTTAGGACCTCCGGCATGCATCCTTCATTTCTTCTGGCAATAGCCCTTCAAATGTCTTTTGTGGAAAGAATTAGTAATAATGATTGCTTCAGGGTAGGCATGTGTTCCAAGTTGATTCCAATGAGACCAAATCCCAGAATATGTACAAGACTTACTGAGAAGAGGCATTCTCTCTTTTTTTCATTTTTCCCTCCTAAAGGACATAAAGCAGGAAGAAAGATGGGAGCCTGCAATCACCTAAAGTCAAGACATGGAGTCTAAGTAACAGAAGACAGAGTGGAAAGATACAGAAAATTACACAATGTTATTTGTCAACTGCATCTCAATAAAACTGGAAATAATTTTAAAAATAAAAATGAGCAAACAAGCAAGAAATTAAACCTTGGTTGCATTATTTAGTCCTTAGACTAAGCTAAACTCAATGTCAAACTTAAAAACTGGATTTTCAATTCTATGAATCAAGTCAACTGATAAAGACCCAAAGTAGATACTCCTGAACTGGCTCTCCCTTCTTCAAAGCTTGTGAATTTGAAGACTTATTTCTAGAAAAAGTCAGGAAAAGAGTGGAAGAAGCCAAAGCAATGTAGGAAGTACACAATCCGAGTCTAAACTGTAACTGCTTTAGAAAAATCATGCAAACAACTTCCTCTTGGTGGGCTAAGGGAAGAGCCTTTTTTTTTTTTTTTTTTTTAGTGTACTTCTTTACTGCTGCCTGTGGGAATGGCCAAGTTTTACCCCTACTCTCTATGTCAAAAAATATTAGAGGACTTTCATTTCTTCTTTATCTCCTTCCTACCTCTCCCAGTCCTCAGGAAGAGGACTGCCTTAATGATCTAAAACCCTCAACACTCCCCCGTGTGGTCTGAGTTGCTCCTTGACTTTACAGACAGAGACCCAAGCTGATGCTTCTGTTTTCCTGCTTCTTGTCTTCATGTGTAAGTTGTTCCTCCAAGTCCTAATTACAGGGGAGAAACAGGCACAAACCCGGCTCCTCCAAGCAGGAAGCCATCTTCCTCTCCTGCGATCTACTTGTGATCATCTCAGTATTCCTCTTGGCTCCTGCCAGATCTATTTTTCTGGTGCACGTTTGTTCTAAAATTTAGATTGTATGTAGGGGAGGGCGGGTTGAGGTAGGGAGGAAACAGCGAGTAATTGACTTCCCTAAGTTTTCTGTTTGTCTTCAGAACAACTTCACAGCCTTCCAAGAGTGAATGTGAACCTCTCTACTATGAATAAGTCTGTAATTTTTGTTTGTTTTCTCTCTCTGTTACTGTTTCTACTTTCCAAGCATTTTTGACTGAGAACTTCGGGGAGAGGATTCAGCTTGGAAAAGGCCTCCTTAAATCCCAAACATGTATGTTTTAAAAATTATATAACAAATGATTTGCCTTGACCCACATAGCTCCCTGGGCTTCCCAGGTGGTTCAGTGGATAAGAATCTGCCTGCTAATGCAGGAGATGCAAGAAATATGGGTTCAGTTTCTGGGTGGGGAAGATCCCTTGGCCTAGGAAATGGCAATCCACTCCAGTATTCTTGCCTGAAAAATTCCATGAACAGTTGGTCCATGGGGTCACAAAAAATCAGACACAACTGAGCACACACAGGCATAAAATCCCTGTATAGTTGCCAATAGCTCATTTTAAAGATGATGACGTTGAGATACACAGAGACTAAGATAGTTAAAGAGTCAGTGTCAAAGTCAAGATTTAAATATATCATCTGAATCCAGATTTACAAGTTTCTTACAACATAGGAAGTAAAGTGAAATTGCAATTTACTTTACCAACTAGCATCACTCCAAGTTTCCACCCAGATTAAGTATAGGTTACATGCACAGGACATTGTGAGATTAAGGTAACCAGATGCATAGGGAAGTAAACTCTTCAGATGAGATACAGACACGTGACTTTGGACTTTATAGAAACCTAGAACAGGGCTAAGGAATTTCCCTGAGTCTGAAACAGTTACACATGGAAAATCTGATGGCAAGAGACTCTCTGGAAGCCATTTGTTTCAAGTTTTTAAATCACTTCACATCAAGACCTGAGACTCAGTAGTGCTCCTTAAATGTGATTACTTTTACTTACTTCATGATTCAGTGCTAAACAATTTTCAAATTTGGCATTTAACTTAGCCACTTTTCAGTCATCAGCAGTTTTCTGGCTATCTCTTTTAAAGGAGAGATGTAAAAGACTGATTACATCATCGAATATTATCTCTCCTGAGGGGATGCAGCTTATAACAGGCATAAACACCTGAAAGCAAAGAAGTTCCACTGTAAGGGTGCAATTTGAGTCAGCAGGATATATATATATA
The DNA here is from genome assembly GCA_006410935.1 of Redunca redunca. Classification (NCBI taxonomy): domain Eukaryota; kingdom Metazoa; phylum Chordata; class Mammalia; order Artiodactyla; family Bovidae; genus Redunca; species Redunca redunca. The sequence continues at coordinate 60,537 of SJYQ01000397.1, read as the reverse complement.
TATATATATATAAACAATGATAAGAGACAAAAAGACTTATTGGTAGGGATAAGGCTATGGAAATACAGAATATTCTAGCTGAGCTATTAGCTGACAATTGGGTGTTTCAGTATATCACCACCAAACATGTACTGGTAAATAAAAAAAGGTAAACATTCTCATCTCTTGAAATTGAGGATGAATTATGAATGTTTCACATACTTCAATTATACAAATATTTACTGAAATTTTCTTATGCACCAAGTACTATGTTAGTAGTTCTAGGATGTAAAAATCAATATGCCATTCTTCCCCTTTCTCTATCAGGTTACTCAGGAAGTAGGGAAGTTTTCTCAGAATTTACTCTTATTCTCCCTATGAGATCTTGGTGAGGTTCCTGGAGGGAAAAACTGGTACAAGTGGAGCTCTTTCTATGACCGAGGTCCCCAGGAATTTCACTCTCTCTATCTAGCTCACACTTGACTTCTAAAAATTTGTAAAAATTTTTAGGTTAGTGTTCCTTAAGCTTATGGTGTCCTGTGGTTTCTGCTCCAGACAATAGAGAAAAAGGAAGGGTTAGCAGAAGTGCAACAAGTCCTGGACTGTCAGCCCCCTCACACCCAGACTAGGCATCTTCCAGGTCTCTTATAGCTACAGTCCCCCCAGCCCATATCCATGGCTCCAGTCTCCTTAAGTTAAGTGAAGTCGCTCAGTCATGTCCGACTCTTTGCGACCCCATGGGGGGGTCTGTAAGCTACCAGGTTCCACAATCCATGAGATTTTCCAGGCAAGAATACTGGAGTGGGTTGCCATTTCCTTCTCCAGGAGATCTTCCTGACCCAGGGATTGAACCCAGGTCTCCCACATGGTAGGCATTGTAGGCAGATGCTTTACTGTCTGAGCCACCAGGGAAGATCCGTTTTATACACCAGTCTCTTTAGCATCCACCAAAACTATGAACTCCAGTTCATATTAGGACTCCATGGCTGTTAGATGCTAGCTTGACTAAAGAGCCCCAAACCAGTCATGACTCATGTCTAAAAACACTAGATCATATTTAAAACTATAATTATAATAACTAATGAAAGTAAATGAAGGTGTTAATCACTCAGTCGTGTCTGACTCTTTGTGATCGCATGGATTGTAGCCTGCCAGGATCCTCTGTCTGTGGGATTATCCTGGCAAGAATAGTGGAGTGGGTTGCCATTCCCTTCTCCAGGGGATCTGCCCTACCCAGGGATCAAATCCAGGTCTCCCACACTGCAAGATGATACTTTATCATCTGAGCCACCTGGGACTGCCCATAACAATAACTAATAGTTATTATTAAATATTTGCTATATTCCCTGTGCAGTACAATATATTCTTGTTGTTTATTTTATACTTAACAATTTATATCTCTCAATCCCTTACCACTACCCTCTTTCCTTCCCTCTCCCCATGGTCAACCACGAGTTTGTTCTTTATGTCTGTGAGTCTCCTTTTTTCTGTTCTATTGATCTATGTGTCTGTTTCTGTGCCAGTACAATGTTACTTTGATTATTCCAGCTTTGCACTATAGTCTGCAGTTAGGGAGCATGATTCCTCCATTCCTCTATTCTTTCTCAAGATTGTTTTGGTTATTCTTGGTCTTTCATATTTCCTTGCAAATTAACAATTACTTGTTCTAGTTCTGTGAAAAACACCATTGATATTTTGATAGGGGTTGCATTGAATTTGTATGTTGCCTCGGTTAGTATGATAATTTTCATTCTGAAATAATTATAGATCCACAAGAAATTGTGAATATGGTTGAGAGAGATTCCATTTTTAGTTTTATATTATTTTGTCACATCTGTAGATTGATAACCACTACAGATCAAGATACACTATACAGAAGTATTCTATCACCATAAAGAGCTTCCTTATTCTAGCTTTTTATCCATCTCATTCACGTCTGTACTCTCTATTATCCTTAAAAGCTGGCAATCATTAGTTCATTCTCCATTTCTAAAATTTAGTTATTTCCAGAACATTATACGGGTGGTATTATAAAGCATGCAACATTTAAGGTTGACTTTTCTCAATCAGTGAGATGCCCTTGAAATCCTTTCCTTCCAGTTATAACAATAGCTCCTTCCTTCTTATGCTGAGTGGTGTTCCATTGTAAGATATACCACTATTTTTTAGCCATTTGCATATTTTGGTTGTTTCCAAATTTTGGCTATTACATATAAAGCAGTTAGCATTCAAAACTAATAAGAGAAAAGACTTGTCCTTAGTAATGATATAATTTAGCTAGAGATACAGCAATTACAAATGTTAAAAATGTTGACATAACTTCTCAGATTAAACAGATATGAAATGAGATATGATCAAATTAGTTAGTTTCATGTATCAACTTAACCCAACTGCAGTCCCTATGTATTCAATCAAACACAGATTTAGGTGTGACTATGTAGGTACTTTGTGCAATTGAAGTCCCTCATCAGTTGACTTTAAATAAGGAATATTTCCTAAATAATCTGGTAGAGTCTGATTTAAACACCTGAGAGTCTTTAAGAGCATTACTGAGGCTTCCAAATAAATTCTACCTGTTGCCAACAACTTCCACTCATGCCAGACAGCAGTTCCAATCTGCTTTTGTGAAGGCTCACCCTATGGATTTTTTATTTCCATAGTTGTACCCCTCAACTGTTTAAGTCAGCCTTTGCAGTAAACTTCTTAATATATATTTCCTGTTAATCACCTTTTCTGGTTGATCCCCAACTGATACAGACAGGTGAGACTTTGGTAATCATTTAGTATAGCAGAGTTTACAAATTTAAACAGCCTCAGAATTCTGGGATTAATTTAAAGTCATATCTGGAAGCCCATTTTAAATCAAATCACATATACATTTTTTATTAAAGTATAAGTGGTTTAAAAATGTGTTAAATTTTTCTATATAGCAAAATAATTCAATTTGTAGTTTTTAATATACTTTTAATATCCTTTTCCATTATGGTTTATCACACCATGTTAGATATAGTTCCCTGTGCTATACAGTAGAACTTTGTTGTTTATCCATTTTATATGTAATAATTTGCATTTGCTAACCCCAAACTCCCTATCCATCCCTCCCTGATGTCTTTCCCTCTTGGCAGCCACAAGTCTGTTCTCTATGTCTGTGACTTTGTTTTGGCTTCATAGATAAGCTCATTTGTGTCATATTTTAGACTCTACGTATAAATGATATCGTATGGTATTTGTCTGACTTATTTCACTTAGTATGATAAGCTCTAGTAGCATACATGTTGCTGCTAATAGAATTATTTCATTCCTTTATATGGCTGAGTAGTATTCTATTTTATATATGTACCACATATTCTTAATCTGTTCATCCAGACTCATATAATTTTAGGAGGAGCTTTTAAGTTGTTTTGTTCAAATCACTTCACTTCCAGGCTGACCATGGGCTTTAAGGAAACTCCACACATTCCCCTTAGAAAGCACCTGAATGAATGTCACTGAAATAAGGAAAAATGAAAAGAATTACCCTTTTCTTCCATCAAAGTGGGAAAAAAATAAAACTTTTTTTAAAGCCCAGTATTAACAGTGGGGTAGAAAAATAGACATTCTTTACATGTTAATAAGGCACTGAATTAGTGATTTCCCTTAAAAAGTCTTTAAAGTCTGAAACTTTTATTTCTCTCTTCATATTTTCTGAGTCATACATATAGAAATGTATGGGTAAATGTGATGGATACAAAACTGCTTACAATGAGAGAAAATTGGAAATGAACCAGACATATGTCAGCAAGAGGACTGTACAACTATTTTATGACATTCCTTAGGCTATTAAATAGAGTGAATCAGATAGATAAATGCTGGCTAAATTTGTATTGCCTTTTCTGTTTTCTTACCCACAAATTTCTTTCTTTTTTTTTGTTTTATTTGTGTAGAGGTACTGCAGGTGATTTTCTCTTTTTATTTTTTTTTCCTTTTTTTAAAATTTTACTTTATTTTACTGTGCAATACTGTATTGGTTTTGCCATACATCAACATGAATCCACCCTGATTTCAGAGAGGGCCTTGCAACTGTAAGGACTGGCTTATTTGTACAGCTTTATTTTCAAGGGAAAATCAAAGAAGTACTAGAGAGTGATATTTGCAAAGGGCCAAAATATCATTTTACTTCTGCAAAAATCATTTCTCTTGGTAAATAGACAATGGTATAAAGTTTAGATGAGATGGTAAGCGGTTGCCTTTCCCACTACGTTCCTGCATTGTTGCTGCTATTCTTGTCTGTATGTACACACTACACACTACACAGTAGTCCCTCCTTTCCTCAGTTTCAACTAACCTCTGTTAATCACAGTACAAAAATATTTAATGGAAAATTCAAGAAATAAATGATTTATTAGTGTTAATCAATAAAAAATGTATAAGTTTTAAGTTGAGAACCTTTGTGAATAGCATGATGAAATCTTGCACTCTCCTCCTGGGGACATGAGTATTCCTTTGGCCCATCATATCCTACTTTTAGTCACTCAGTAACCATCTTGGTTATCATATTGATTGTCACCTATATTGGTACTAAGTACTTTGTCAAGTAACCTTTATTTTACTTCATAATGGCCATAAAGCACAAGAACTGTGATGCTGCCAATTCAGATACATTAAAGAGAAGCTGTAAAGTGCTTAGTTGAAGTAAAATATGAAAATTCTAGACGTAAAAACAAAATAAATCTTATGTCAAAGTTGCTAATATGTACAGTAAGAACCCTCTTACACTGTTGTTGGGAATGCAAACTAGTACAGCCACTATGGAGAACAGTGTGGAGATTCCTTAAAAAATTGCAAATAGAACTGCCTTATGACCCAGCAATCCCACTGCTGGGCATACAAACTGAGGAAACCAGAATAGAAAGAGACACATGTACCCCAATGTTCATTGCAGCACTGTTTATAATAGCCAGAACATGGAAATAACCTAGATGTCCATCAGCAGATGAATGGATAAGAAAGCTGTGGTACATATACGCAATAGAGTATTACTCAGCCAATAATAAGAATACATTTGAATCAGTTCTAATGAGATGGATGAAACTGGAGCCAATTATACAGAGTGAAGTAAGCCAGAAAGAAAAACACCAATACAGTATACTAACACATATATATGGAATTTAGAAAGATGGTAATGATGACCCTGTATGTGAGACAACAAAAGAGACACAGATGTGTAGAGCGGACTTTTGGACTCTGAGGGAGAAGGAGAGGGGGGATGATTTGGGAGAATGGCACTGAAACATGTATACTATCATGTAAGAAATGAATTGCCAGTCTATGTCTGATGCAGGATACAGGATGCTTGGGGCTGGTGCACAGGGATGACCCAGAGAGATGTTACGGGGAGGGAAGAGGGAGGGCGGTTCATGTTTGGGAATGCATGTACACCCGTGGTGGATTCATGTCAGTGTATGGCAAAACCAATACAGTATTGTAAAGTAAAATAAAAATTAAAAAAAGAACATATTATACTCATATCTTTTATTCATAAATTATGTAAAGAAATTTGTGCTAATATTTGCTGTTGTACCTCAAACTGCAAATATACAGTCACAGTGCTTGATAAATACTTAGTGAAGATGGGCAGCAGAGCTGAATAGATATTTTTCCAAAGAGGAAATGCAGATGGCCAACAAGCACATAAAAAGTTACTCTATATCACTAATCATCAGGGAAATGCAAATCAAAACCACAATGGGATCACACCTCACAACTGTCAGAATGGCTGTCATTAAAAAGAACACAAATAACAAGTATTACGAGGATGTAGGGAAAAGGGAGTTCTCCTACAATATTAGTGGGAATGTAAATTGATGAGCCATTTTGGAAAGCAAATAGAAATTTTTCAAATAAGCTAAAAATAGAACTACCATATGACCCAGGAATTCCACTCGTGTGTGTGTGCGTGTGTGTGTGTGTATATGAAAACAGCAAGCAAACCACTAATTCAAGAACATACATGTATTTCAATGCTCATTGCATCATTATGTGCAACTGCTAATATATGGAAGCAACCTAAGTGTCCATCAACAGATAAATGGATAAAGACAATGTGATACATATATGTGAGTGTGTATATATACATATATATAGTAGAATATTACTCAGCCATAAAAATGAATTACATTCTGCCATTTGCAGCAACACAGATGGACTTAGAGGACATTTTACTAAGGAAAGTAAATAAAACAGAGAAAGAATAATAGAGATAACATTTAAATGTGCACTACAAAAAATACAACAATCTAGTGAATATAACAAAAAAAAAAGAGACTCACAGATATAGAGAACAAACTAATGACTGCCAGGCAGAAGAAGGACGGAGGAAGAGGCAGTATAAAAGTGTGGGGGACAAGGTTTATTATGGGATCACATGAAATCACGTGTGTGAAAATTTGAAAATTATATAGAGGAACCTAATAGACTACAGTCTATGGGGTCTCTAAGAGTCAGACACAACAGAAGCAATTTAGTGTGCACATAGAATTTAAAAAATATTTTACTCAATAAAAAAGATGGGAAAGGAATGCAATTTGTTCAGTAAGATATTTTGAGAGAGAGAGAGAGAGACAGATACTATATTCACATATATTCACATCACTATATTCACATAACTTATTACAGTACATTTTCATAATTGTTCTTTTTATTAGCAGCTTTTTTCACCTCTTACTGTGTCTAATTTATAAATTAAGTAGTATCATAGTTAAGTATATATAGAAAAAACAGTATTTATAGAGTTTGTTACTATCCAAAGTTTGGGCCATCCACTAGGGGTCTGTGAATGTATCTCCTGAGAAGGGAAGACTCTTATATTCCTAATAGTACATATTCCCATTCAGCTGACAGGAATTGTGTTGTTCTGTTGCAGTTTATAATTTGATGGAATGTTTTGAATATTGGCATTGTCTCAAAATAAATATAATTGTGACTTAAGTTTCACAAGCTGTATAACTAATGTAACTTCAATCATATTTTGAATTCTGTTATATTTCTAACACTTGACACATCCCTTTCAACAGACACAGGATATAAAATTGAGACAGTGGGACTGGATATTCTCTACGTCTGTGTTTTCCCTCCTTTTCTCAATACTTTGAGAAATGTAATGAAACTGCATCCTCTTAGACATAGATAACTAGGCTATTGACACAAAAAGGAATCTAAGTTCTGTTGTGCTATGCTAAGAATTTTCCAGTGTCTGCTGTGCTAGCCTGAATCCTCTAGAAACAGAGACTGAGGCAAAATTAAAGAGCTGGCTTTTATTTGTAAGATGCAAGCCCAGGGTGGTAACAATGAGGAAAAAGGGACACGGAGCCAGGAAAACTGCACAGCAATCCATGCAGTGTGTTACTGTTTGGACTTCTTGCTTCATGGAAAAAAAGAAAGGGCTTCAAGGTGGGAACTAGCAATCACAATACAGAGCTCAGTTTCCTGAGGATGGAGGATGACTTGAGGAGCACTGTCTCTTCCCAGGAGGAGAAGTAATGTGAGAAATAGAACTATAGACTTTTAGGAAACCTCATCAAAGTGCCCAGAGCAGAGTCACGTGAATCTGAATTGAGTTCCCTGTGATGTAATGAAACTGGCTTCCCAGGTGGCTCAATGGTAAAGAATCCCCCTACCAATGCAGGAGACAAAGGAAACTGGGCTTGACCTCTGGGTTGGGAAGGTCTCCTGGAGTAGGAAATCACAACGCACTCCAGTATTGTTGCATGGAAAATTCCATGGACAGAGCAGCTTGGTGGGCTACAGTCCATGGGGTTGCAAAGAGTTGTACATGACTGAACAAATGAGCAACAAAACTGGAGGATATGTTTTAATATGCATTTTAATCGCACTTTGCCAGATAAAGTGAGTAGGGGCCAGCAGTGTAATTAGCCACATATGACCCAGCTCCACCCAAAGCTTGATCTCTGAGAATGCAAATACCAGTGTCCTTATGTGACCTCAGCAGCCAGGTTGGCTCTCTCAAAGTGCCAACTGAGATTTTCTGACTCCAGGGTAATATTTCTGAGCCTTGTCTTCTCCTGTTTGGTGCCTGACTGCAGGTGACCTTGGGTTGAAGTCCCTAAAACTCTTCCATCTGTAAAATGTGAAATATAATGCTTTTGACCTACCTCTGTGTGATAGATGACTCTGGACCATATGAGATCTAATGAGTTAACATTTAGAAAATGCTAGGAGCTATTTTAGAAAATGGCATTCTCTAAACACAAAGGATCGTTATTCATTACTCAGAATGCATACAAATAAAAATAAGAGTGTTTCTGAAGAAGAAGAGCAGTGCAGAGAGCTGTTTCTGCCCTGTGTGAAAGGCGGTTTAGAGATTAATTCAATGGATAAACTGTTTTAAAACCCGGCAGTTTCACGCTAATGAAAAAGGGGCCTGCAGACTATATTTTGGTCTGGCGGTCACAGCAGAACTGGAAATGTCAAATCTGTATGATTCACTTTCAGTGTTCCCTCTAGGTTTTATTGAATACCTTCAGGCTATGCAGCCAAGGATTTCTGGAAAGAAAATTACGCTGTATGTAAGTATAGTGGTATGAGGAATGCAGTTTTCTGCATCTGTGTCACTCATAATAGATACAATATAGAGGCTGCCTCCACCAGGTATCAGACATCTGATTATTCATCTTTGGTTCCTCAACTTTTCATCCTCATCAACCAGGTTTAACTCTTTCCTCACTCTACCCTGCCAATCAGATAGTGTATTATATAATATTCTGAGTGAAGCCTGTGGATGATTGAACTGTAGACTTATTATTTTAAAATATTCTCTTTTTCTTTCTTTAAATAAATATACACATACTGTTATAGTTATTTCCCTGGTGGCTCAGACAGTAAAGAATCTGCCTGTGATGTGGGAGACCTAGGTTCGATTCTTGGGTCAGGAAGATCCACTGGAGGAGGAAATGGTAACCCAATCCAGTATTCTTGCCTGGAAAATTCCATGGGCAGAACGGCCTGGTGGATTACAGTCCATGGGGTCGCAAGAGAAGGACAGACTGAGTAAGCACGCACATGTGGTAACAGGACCAGGGTGGTGCCACAGGGTTAACATCAATCCTCAGGCTCCAGTATGCCTGCAGGTTATGTGCTCCTGGTCATTAAGTAGTTAACACCTTTCGTTTAGTGGAGGTTTTAGCTTCTATTAAACAACTTGGGAAAAGCATATCAGTTACCATTATTTGGGTACTTTAGAGAGGAATTAAAGCAGAAGATATGGGGGAGGAATCTGTCCTGGGAAGCCTCCATAGGATCTTTCTTGGTTACAATTTTATTTCCCTTCACTTTATTATACTTTACAGATATTGCATTGTTTCCAAACTGAAGCTTTGTGGAAACCTGGGCCCAGCAATTTGATCAGTGCCATTTTTTTCCAACAACTTTTGCTCATTGTATGTCTCTGTGTCACAGTTTGGTGATTTTTGTAGTATTTCAAGCATTTTCCTTATTATTATCTTTGTTATGGTGGCCTGTGATTTTTTAATGATACTTTTGTAAATTTTGAGTATTTTTAAATTGTCATTCACTTTTTTTTTTAAAGACATAAAGTTATGGCATCACCAACTCGATGGACCTGAATTTGAGCAAGCTCCAGGAGTTGGTGATGGACAGGTAAGCTTGGCATGCTGCAGTCCATGGAGTTGCAAAGAGTCAGACACGAGGGAACAACTGAACTGACTGAACAGAATGTTATTGCACACTTAATAGACTACAGTATAGCATGAATATAACTTTTGTATGCACTAGAAAACTAAACATTTCATGTGACTCAGTTTTGAGATATGTACTTTATTGCAGTGGTCTGGAACTGAAGCTGCAGTATGTCTCAGGAATGCCTTTACAAATATTATGCATTTACTTAGGGTAGTAGTATATGCCACCTGAAACATATCTCTGGAATAAGGATTAGTTTGAGATTATTGTTTTTAGAAACAGTAAGCATAAGAGAAGCTCTGAAAACAGAGTAAGTTATCTTTTAGTAAGAAAATTTACATTTAATAGAAATCTCCATCTGTAAAGATGTTTGCCTCTCTGTGGGCTTCCCCTCTGGCTTAGCAGGTAAAGAAGCCATCTGCAATGCAGGAAACACAGGAGACACTGGTTCGATCCCTAGGTCACAAAGATTCTGACATGCCTGAGCCACTGAGCACACACACATATAGTTTTCGTACCAAGAAGACAAAGATGACTAAATCAAAATAAACTTGTAGCAATGGAGAAGGCACTGACTTAAACCTGCATACAAAATCTTACTCTTGTTACTCTTCCTGGTCACTCCCCTCACTAGCCTCCCTCATACTCTTCTCTCTTTTGTCTTTAGCTGAAGTTGGTACTGAAGCTTGAATTCTGTTACCTCTGCTACTAAGCCACTTCAGTCGTGTCCGACTCTGTGTGACCCCATAGACGGCAGCCCACCAGGCTCCACCATCCCTGGGATTCTCCAGGCAAGAACACTGGAGTGGGTTGCCATTTCCTTCTCCAATGCTGACAGTTACTTATTTTTTTTGCTGAGTGCCCCCTGTATATACTTAAGCATGATAATGCATTTCTATTTTTCTTTTATTAACCTGTCTTATGCTTCCAGTTCCAGTCAAGAACTTAGAAGGGTAGAAGGACGATTATTTTTCCTACCCTACAGTTGAAAAGCTTGATTCAAGTACTGAAGACACAGCAATCTTCTACAGGCGAAAGCTTGTATTCTAGAAGGGAGAGTAATTTAGTAAAAATTGAAATAGGTGTTTAGATGAGACTGAGTCCCATGAAGGCAACTGATTAGGTTAATAGTACAAGAGTAAAAGGGTGGAGGCATGTTTTTTGATAGAATTATCAACAAAGACTTCTTAGAGAAGTTTTTGTGTGAGCACATTTGAAGAATGAGAAGTCAGCTGTACAAAGTGAGAGGGAAAGAATTTTGCAGACAGAATGAGAAGTACCAACAGAAGCCTCAGGAAGCAACCAAGCTGGATACTTTAAGCAAAAAAAAAGTACCCAGATTTACTGGGTACTCATAGCAAAATGAGGGAGAGGCTGGAGGACATGGAGCAAAGTGGGATGAGAACTGAGAAAGAATCCTATAAGTCCCAGTATGAAATTTGTAATTTATTCCCATGGAATGAAAGGCCATGGGAGCAGTTTAAGAAGGAGATTGATGAGATCTTACTTAGAATCAAAAAGTTCACTCTTCCTGCTAGAAGAATAATATATAAAGCAGGATGGCATATCTCTCAGTTTGTCTGAGAAGGGTCCAATTTATGACTGCTACAAGCATACACTAGAACATATTCAGTCATGTCCACTATTTGTAATTCCATGGACTGTAGCCCTCCAGGCAAGAATACTGGAGCAGGTTGCCATTTCCTACTCCAGGGGATCTTCTCCACCTAGGGATCGAACCTGTAATTCGTGTGTCTCCTGCATTGGTAGGCATATTCTTTACCACTGCGCCACCTGGAAAGCCCTTATGACTGTGTGTGCATGCGTGCTAGGTAAGTTGCCTCAGTTGTGTCTGACTTTGCAACCCTATGGACTATAGCCCACCAGGCTCTCCTGTCCCTGGGATTCTCCAGCAAGAATACTGGCATGGATTGCCATGCCTTTCCTGACCCAACAATTGAACCTGCATCTCTTAAGTCTCCTGCATTGGCAGGCAGTTTTTTTTTTTTTACCACTAGCACCACCTGAGAAGCCCTGATGACTGTTATTGTGGAGTAGTTATTAATTAACTCCTCACTCTGAAAAATATAGTTTTGGTCCTACATGTTATCCTCACTCTAATTCAAGGGGGCAAAAGTAGGAGCTGAGAGCAAGGGTAAAAAGCCATTTCGATAGCCCAGCTGAAAGATGGAGTTAGCCTTAATTGGTAAGATTGTGGCAGACATGTAGCAAAAGATTTTTCCACAAATCACATTATGACTGGAGATGGAGATAAGGTCAGTTTCCAAGCCACACAAGTCTGAAAACTACAGCTTATTCTGTCCCTTAGTTATAGTGTCAAGGCATCAACAGGGTGTCATCAAATGGGGGTCCTGCTGCTTTCCACTTAATAAAATCAGTTACATAATCAGAAATGTTGGTAGAAAGGAAAGGTTCCTTCCCTGTGCTATACAGTCGGTCTTTGTTGGTTATCCATTTTAAATGCAGCAGTGTGTACATGTCCATTCCAAATTCTCTATCACTTTCCCTCATCGTTTCCCCCCACCCCCAAGAAACCATAAATTTATCCTCTAAGTCTGTGAGTCTCTTTCCATTTTTAAGTAAATTCATTTGTATCATTTCTTTTTAGATTCCACATATAAGTGCTATCATATATTTCCTCTTCCCTGTCTCATCTACTTCACTCAGTATGACAATCTTTAGCTCCATGTATACTGATGCAAATGATATTATTTTCATTCTTTTTACTGAGGTGAGGTGAGGTGAAGTCGCTCAGTCGTGTCCGACTCTTTGCGACCCCGTGGACTGTAGCCTACCAGGCTCCGCCGTCCATGGGATTCTCCGGGCAAGAATACTGGAGTGGGTTGCCATTTCCTTCTCTAGGGCATCTTCCCGACCCGGGGATCGAACCCAGGTTTCCCACATTGGAGGCAGACGCTTTAACCCACTGGCTAAGTATTATTCCATTATTCCATGCATACCACTTTTCTTTATTTGTTCCTCTGTTGATGGACATTTAGAGTCTTCCATGTCTAGGCTACTGTGACCTGTGTCGCAAGGAACATTTGAGTGCACATATCCTTTTGGATCATGTTTTTCTCCAAATATACACCCAGGATTGGGATTGCAGAGTCATATGGTAGCTCTATTTTTAGTTTTTTAATGAGCCTCCATAGAGTCAAAAGCTTTTGACTGTGTGGATCACAATGAACTGTGGAAAATTCTGAAAGAGATGGGAATACCAGACCTCCTGACCTGCCTCTTGAGAAATCTGTATGCAGGTCAGGATGCAAAAATTACAACTGGATGTGAAACAACAGACTGGTTCCAAATAGGGAAAGGAGTACTTCGAGGCTGTATATTGTCACCGTGCTTATTTAACTTATATGCAGAGTACATCATGAGAATGGCTGGACTGGATGAAGCACAAGCTGGAATCAAGATGCCAGGAGAAATATCAATAACCTCAGATATGCAGATGACACCACCTTTATGCAGAAAGTGAAGAACTAAAGAGACTCTTGATGAAAGTGAATGAGCAGAGCGAAAAATTTGGCTTAAAACTAAACATTCAGAAAACAAAGATCATGGCATCTGGTCCCATCACTTCATGGCAAATGGAGAAACATTTAAAACCATGGCAGAATTTATTTTTTGGGGCTCTCAAATCACTATAGATGGTGGCTGCAGCCATGAAATTAAGAGATGCTTACTCCTTGGAAAAGAAGTTATGACCAATCTAGACAGCATATTAAAAAGCAGAGATATTACTTTGCCAAAAAAAAGACCATCTGATCAAGGCTATGGTTTTTCCTGTAGTCATGTATGGATGTGAGAGTTGGACTATAAAGAAAGTGAGTGAAGAATAATTGATGCTTTTGAACTGTGGTGTTTGAGAAGACTCTTGAGAGTCCCTTGGACTGCAAGGAGATACAACCAGCCCATCCTAAAGGAGATCAGTCCTGAGTGTTCATTGGAAGGACTGATTTTGAAGCTGAAACTCCAATATTTTGGCCACCTGATGTGAAGAGGTGACTCATTTGAAAAGATCCTGAATCGTGCTCAGAAAGATTGAAGGCAGGAGGAGAAGGGGATGACAGAGGATGAATTGGTTGGATCATATCACTGACTCAATAGACATGAGTTTGAGTAAACTCTGGGAGTTGGTGATGGACAGGGAGACCTGGAGTGCTGCAGTCCATCAGGTCTCAAATAGTCAGACACAACTGAGCAACTGAACTGAACTGAAGGAGCCCCCATACTGTTCTTCCTAGTGGCTATACCACTTTAAATTCCCATCAACACTGTAGGAGGGATCCCTCCTTTCCACACTCTCTCCAGTATTTATTGTTTGTGGATGTTTTCAGGATAACCATTCTGGTTGGTGTGAAGAGAAATCTCATTGTAGATTGTGTTGCTTCCTTTGATACTGTTAAGCTTTATGGGCTATTTGTAAATTTTGGAGACTTATTCCTTATTGGTCTTATCATTTACAAATATTGTCTCTCAATCTGTGGGTTGTCTTGCTGTTTCATTATTTCTTTTGCTGTGAAAAGCTTTTGAGTTTAAGTAGGTCTCAATAGTTTATTTTCATTGTTCTTGGAGATGTATCAGAAAAAATAATGCTGCTGTCAGAAAGTGTTCTGCCAATGTTTTCATCTAGGAATTTTATAGTGTCTTGTCACACATTCAGGTCTTTAATCTATCTTGGACTTATTTTGGTGTGTGGTTTTAAAGAATGATCTAATTTCATATTTTTTACATATAACAGTACCATTTTACAGGCATCATTTGTTGAAGAAACTTCTTTTCCAACATTGTGCAGTCTTGCCTCCTTTGCCATGGATTGATTGACCATGGGTGTGTGGGTTTATTTCTGGGTTTTCTATCCTATTCCTTTGAACTATATTTCTATTTTTGCATCAGTACCATACTCCTTTGATGACTGTAGCTTTGTAGTATAGTCTGAAGCCAAAGATCCTGTTTCTTCCAGCTGCATTTTCCTTTCTCAAGGTTTCTTTGGCTATTCAGGGTCTTGTGTGTCTCCATACAAATTTTAACATTTTTTTTGTTCTAGTTCTTTGTAAAATCCATTGGAAATTTGATAGTAATTTGATACAGGTTGGATTAAACTTGTAGACTGCCTTGGGAAATATAGTCATTTTTTTCAACACTGATTCTTCCAATCCTTGAACATGGTATCTCTTTTCATCTGTTTATGTCTTCTTCAGTTTTTTTGTTCAATGTCATACTTTTCAGAGTACAGGTCTTTTGTCTCCTTAGGTAGGCCTATCCTTAGGTATTTTATTCTTTTTGATGCAATGGTAAATGGAGATGCTTATTGAATTTTTCTTTCTGACCTTTGTTGGTTAGTGTATAAAAGCACAACAGATTCCTGTGTATTAATTTTGTAACCTGAAACTTTACCAAATTCATTGATGAGTTGTAGTTTTCTGTAGCATATTTAGGATCTTTGTAGAGTATCATGTCATCTATAATCAGTGACAGTTTAACTTCTTCTTTTCCAATTTAGATTCACTTTACTTCTTTTTCTTCTCTGATTGCTGTTGCTAGGACTTCCAAAAGTGTGTTGAATAACAGGAGTGAGAAGGGACATCCTTGCCTTTTTCTAGATCTTAGAGGAAATACATTCAGCTTTTCACCAATGAATATGATGTTAGCTGTAGATGTGTCATTTATGGCCTTTATTATGTTGAAGTATGTTCCCTCCATGCCCACTTTCTGAGAACTTTCATATAAATGGGTGCTGACTTTTGTCAAAAGCTTTTTCAGCATCTTTTGAGATGATTGTATATTTTTTATTCTTCAATGTATTGATGGGGTATATCAATATACCACATGAATTTGAGCAAACTCTGGGAGTTGGTGATGGACAGGGAGGCCTGGAGTGCTACAGTCCATGGGATTACAGAGTTGGACATGACTGAGTGACTGAACTGAACTGAACTTATCCACCCAGCCAGTCTATGTTCTTTGGTTGGTGTATTTATTTATATTTAAGGCAATTATTGATATGTATGATCATATTGCAATTTTCTTAATTATTTTGGGTTTATTTTTTGTAGATCTTTTCCTTCTCTTGTGCTTCCTCCCTAGAGAAGTCCCTTTAGCATTTGTTATAAAGCTGGTTTGGTGGTGCTGAATTCTCTTATCTTTCACTTGTCAGTCAAGTTTTTGATTTCTACATCAAATCTAAATGAAAGTTCTACTGGTTAGAGAATTTCTTCCTTTTGATCATGTTAAATACATTGTGCCATTGTTTTTTAGCTTTAGAGTTTCTGTTGAGAAATCAGCTCATAACCTTATAGGACTTCCCTTATGTTATCTGTCATTTTTCCCTTGTTGCTTTTAATATTGTAGCACTGTCTTTAATTTTTGTCAGTTTGATTATTACGTGTCTTTGTGTGTTGATCCTTGGGTTTATTGTGTCTGGGACTTTCTGTGCTCCCTGGACTTGGTTGACTATTTCCTTACCCATGCTAGGGAATTTTTCAGCTATGTCTCTTTAAATATTTCTCAGGTCCTTTCTCTTTCTATTCTCCTTCTGGGACCCTAAAATGCAAGTGTTGGTGCATTTAATATTATCCCTGAGGTCTCTTCAGTTCAGTTCAAGTCAGTCACTTAGTCATGTCTGACTCTTTCCTACTTCATGAACTGCAGCACGCCAGAGCTCCCTGTCCATCACCAACACCCAGAGTTCACTCAAACTCATATCCATTGAGTTGGTGATGCCATCCAACCATCTCATCTTCTGTCGTCCCCTTCTCCTCTTGACTTCAAGTTTCTCAGCATCAGGGTCTTTTCAAATGAGTCACCTCTTTGCATCAGGTGGCCAAAGTACTGGAGTTTCAGCTTCAGCATCAGTCCTTCCAATGAAAGACCCAGTATTGATTTCCTTTAAGATGGACTGGTTGGATCTCCCTGCTATCCAAAGGAAACACAGGAGTCTTCTCCAACACCACAGTTCAAAAGCATTAATTCTTTGGCGCACAGCTTTCTTTATAGTCCAAATCCCACATCCATAGATGACTACTGGAAAAACAAAACGATAGCCTTGATTAGATGGACCTTTGTTGACAAAGTAATGTCTCTGCTTTTTAATATGATGACTAGGTTCGTCATAACTTGCCTTCCAAGGAGGGAGTGTCTGTCAATTTCATGGCTGCCATCACCATCTGCAGTGATTTTGGAGCCCCCCAAATAAAGTCAGCCACTGTTTCCACTGTTTCCCCATCTATTTCCCATGAAGTGATGGGACTGAATGCCATGTCCTTAGTTTTAGGAATGTTGCGCTGTAAGCCAACTTTTTCACTCTCCTCTTTTACTTTCATCAAGAGGTTCTTTAGTTCTTCACTTTCTGCCATAAGGGTGATGTCATTGGCACATCTGAGGTTATTGATATTTCTCCTGGCAATCTTGATTTCAGCTTGTGCTTCAAGCCCAGCTTTTCTCATGATGTACTCTGCATATAAGTTAAACAAGCAGGGTGACAATATAAAGCGTTGACATACTACTTTTCCTATTTGGAACCAGTGTGTTGTTCCATATCCAGTTCTAACTCTTGATTCCTGACCTGCACACAGGTTTCTCAAGAGGCAGGTCAGGTGGTCTGGTATTCCCATTTCTTGAAGAAGTTTCCACAGTTTATTGTGATCCACACAGTCAAAGGCTTTGGCATGGTCAATGAAGCAGAGGTAGATATTTTTCTGGTATGCTCTTGCTTTTTTGATGATCCAGTGGATGTTGGCAATTTGATCTCTGGTTCCTCTGCCTTTTCTAAAACCAGCTTGAACATCTGGAAGTTCACCGTTCACGTATTGCTGAAGCCTGGCTTGGAGAATTTTGAGCATTACTTTAATAGCATGTGAGATGAGTGCAATTCTGTTTTAGTTTGAGCATTCTTTGGCATTGCCTTTCTTAGGGATTGAAATGAAAACTGACCTTTTCCAGTCTTGTGGCCACTGCTGAGTTTTCCAATTTGCTGACATATTGAGTGCAGCACTTTCACAGCATCATCTTTTAGGGTTTGAAATAGCTCAACTGGAATTCCATCACCTTCACCAGCTTTGTTCATAGTGATACTTCCTAAGGCCAACTTGACTTCACATTCCAGGATTTCTGGCTCTAGGTGAGAGATCACACCATCATGGTTATTTGTGTCATGAAGATCTTTTTTGTACAGTTTGTCTGTGTATTCTTGCCACCTCTTCTTTATATCTTCTGCTTCTGTTCAGTCCATGCCATTTCTGTCCTTTATTGAACCCATCTTTGCATGAAATGTTCCCTTGGTATCTCTAATTTTCTTGAAAAGATCTCTATTCTTTCCCATTATATTGTTTTCCTCTATTTCTTTGCTTGATCACCGAGGAAGGCATTCTTATCTCTCCTTCCTAGTGTTTGGAACTCTGCATTCAGATTCTTATATCTTTCCTTCTCAACTTTTCTCTTCACTTCTCTTTTTTTGACAGATATTTGTAAGGCCTCCTCAAATAGCCATTTGCCTTTTTGCATTTCTTTATCTAGGGGTTGGTCTTGATCCCTGTCTCTTGTACAATGTCACAAACCTTCATCCATAGTTCATAAGGCACTCTGTCTATCAGATCTAGTCCCTTAAATCTATTTCTGACTTACATTGTATAATCATAAGGGATTTGACTGAGCTCATACCTGAATGGTCTAGTGGTTTTCCGCACTTTCTTCAATTTAAGTCTGAATTTGGCAATAAGGAGTTCATGATATGAGCCATAGTCATCTCCTAGTCTTGTTTTTGGTGACTGTATAGAGCTTCCCCATTTTTGGCTGCAAAGAATATAATCAATCTGAGGTCTCTTAGGTTGTCTTAATTTCTTTTTATTCTTTTTTTTAATATTGTTTTGCAGCAATGATTTCCACCATTCTGTCTTCTAATCAGTTATTCATTCTTCTACCTCAATTATTCTGCTGTTTATTCCTTTGAGTATATTTCTCATCTCTGTGTGTGCTATAGTTCTCAGTATTTGGTAAACGTTATTTGTATCTTTTCCATTTTTTCCCCCAAGATCCAGGATCATCTTCACTATCATTATTCTGAACTCTTTTGCTGGAATGTTGTCTGTTTCCACTTCATTTCATTGTTTTCCTGGCATTTTATCTTTTTTCTTCATCCGGGACATAAATCTCTGCATTTTCATTATGATTAACTTTCTGTGGTTATGGTTTTCCTTCTGGCAGCTGTGATATTATAGTTCTTCTTGCTTCTTCTCTCTGTCCTCTTCTGAATGAGGGTAAGATGATTGTGCAAGGTTCTTGATGGGATGGACTGGCAATGGGAAGACCTGTCTCTCCCTTCCATATTTGCAGTTATTTGTTCTATGTCAAAGGTTCTTAATTAGTCATTCTTTGATTTAGAGAACTCTTATACTAGGTTGAAGAGAGGGCAGTGTAAAATACTCATCCTGTCTTCACTTACTTGAGAGAAATAGATGGTTTTTCCTTGATAGTAACAAATGTTTAGTATCCTTTATTCACTACACTTATTTCACATTTTCTTGATTTTCAAAAAACATAGGCTAGACCTCCATATCATCATTCAATAAATGCTAATTAACCATAAATATATAGAAAAATTTTATAAGTAGTCCATTTACTTGCCTTGCTCCTAAGAGATAAGCATCAAGTCTGTTCACCAGCCATATTTCTTTCCTCTTCCTCCCTCCACCCTCCTAGCTTTTCACTTACAGATGTCCACAACTGCAGCTCCACCCACCCCAAGAAGTTCCAACCTTGAATTTGAACAAAAAGAATGCACTTTCTGTAGTCCAACTCCATAGGGCTTGGCTAAGTCTTGTCTCTAAGTATATAACTAAAATTACATGAATTGCTTTTACCCAAGTAAAGAATTAAGTATGTTTTCTCTGTCCTTCATTTTGCTATTTCTAAATCAATTCAGTTGATGAGTGCCTGTGTTCTCATTTATATCTGAACATTAAGTAAACCTCTGTACATTACAAATAACTATCAATACTGGAGATAAGGCAGTCCCTCCCTCCCAGGTTATAGATACTATTGATTTAGTCATTACTTTCTGAATTTCTCATTGTCTAGACTTGAAGATTCACTTTGTGCAGTGTTTGTGATAATTGTGTTGCTGAATTTTAAGTAGAGTTCTCAATAAACCCTGTATCACATCCAAAGCAGAGAGTAAAATAACATTTTTTCTATTTTCCAGTGATCAACTTCTGTATCAGCTCAAAATCATTAACTATCCTGTTTGTGGGTGACATTTGATCACTGATTCACTAACAGAATGAATGGCAAATGTGTTATCCATTCTACTTCTCTTCATTTTCAAAACCAGAAATTGTTCAAGTGAAGCTTTTGAAACCAGAAGGGTGATAAAAAGTAGATCAGAATAACAAAAATTTGAGCTTGGGCTTTCTTNGCCCTTCCCCAGTGGACTCAGAGGGACCCACGGACCAGTGCGGGGCTTTCTTCTCAAGCCCCTAGAGCACAGCTTCCTGTACCTCACACAATATCCTGACTTAGGAAGGGATAGACTTTGGTGACTTGACTTTAGTGAGTGCTGGTGTAAACAAAACATCTTCCGAAGGCAATTGGAGGATGGGTTGCCAGAGGGCCAGGGACACCTCCGCTTGGTGAGTGACACGGCAGACAGCTGTGACAGGCACGTTCCAAGAAATCCACTTGCTCATGCACAAGGACAGAGCAACGCCTGAGGCGAATCCCTAAATACAGGGGGCCATCAACAGTGACAGTGAATAAGGAAGAGAAAGACGAAACGAGGGGGCGGTATGTAGGAAACACTGATGGTCACACACTCTCCTGTCCATCCCTGTGTGCAGATCCTCATGATAGAAAGTAAAAGAAACTAGAAGCCCACCTTCTTTTCTGGTTGGCTTGTTTTTTCCTACTTTCAAAATTTTTCATTGTTTTTTAAGTGTTAAGCTAACTTTTATGCACTTTTTAGAGGTTACTTTCCATTTTCAGTTATTACAAGATAGTATCACTCCAGTACTCTTGCCTGGAAAATCCCATGGATGGAGGAGCCTGGTGGACTGCAATCCATGGGGTCGTGAAGAGGTGGACACGACTGAGCGACTTCACTTTCACTCTTCACTTTCATGCATTGGAGAAGGAAATGGCAACCCACTCCAGTGTTCTTGCCTGGAGAATGCCAGGGACGGGGGAGCCTGGTGAGCTGCCGTCTATGGGGTCGCACAGAGTCAGACACGACTGAAGCGGCTTAGCAGCAGCAGCAGCATCTATATTCCTCATGGTGAGCAATACATCCCTGAGCCTGTCTTCACCCCGTATTTGCACCTCCCATTTTTCCACTTCTATATTGCACCCCCCACCTGACTCCCCTGCACGTAGCCATTGGTTTGTTCTGTTTCTTGTTATATTCCCTAGCTTATTGTATTTTTTAGGTTCCACTGTAAGTGAGGCCATACAGTATTTATCTTTCTCTGTCTGACTTATTTTGCATAGCATCATGCCTTCCAAGTCCATCCATGTTGCTGAAAATGAGAAAATTTTGTTCTTTTCTTATTCCGTTAACCCTTTGTGAAACAGTCAAGCATGTGCTTGGAGCGGCCTGCGGGATGCTGCTGGGTGTATTTCGTCAGTGGGCCCACAGCCAAATCCTGGGGGACTGGCGTTTGTGGGAAGGGTCAGTGGTGCAGAGCAAGCTGGCTTTGGCTTGTACCCAACGGATGCCTGAAGGGTCCCAAAGAAATGCCTTTGCATCCTCGGGACCACCTATGGAGGATCCTGGCTGATTCTGTCTCCTGCTGGCAGCTCCCGCCTGGGACAAGGGGACGGTGAGTTCCCACCTGGCTGAGCTCATCCGGTGGGGTCTGACTTCGTGTGTCGCCACCTTGTGGCCGCATGTCCACATTACAGCTCTATTGTGATAGAATGGTTGTGGGCGTGTCAGTACCTCAGTCTTGTCCACCTCTTTGCAACCCCACGAACCCCACCAGGGTCCTCTGTCCTTGGAATTCTCCAGGCAAGAATACTGGAGTGGGTAGGCATTCCCTCTGCAGAGCTCTAATGTGACACCAACCAGGAACAAACCTAGGGGAAGATAGGTCTCTGATGGAAGGTCAGTAATTTTTTCAGTCAACAAATGATAAGATCAGGGCCCAGATATGGTATAATTCATTTAACTCACAATGCATGTTTACAGCTTTCTGGGTGGCTCAGATGGTAAAGAATCTGTCTTCCATTCGGGAGACCTAGGTTCCATCCCTGGGTCTAGAAGATCCCTTGAAGAAGGGAATGGCATGTCCCATGGACAGAGGATCCTGGCGGGCCATAGTCTGTAGGGTTGTAAAGAGTCGGACACGCCTGAGTGGCTATCACTTTCACTCACGTGTTTACATGGATGGTACTTCAACACTCCAACTTCGTTTGGTCTCTAAGTCTTGTCCGACTCTTTGTGACCCCCTGGTCTCATGGAGCCTGTAGCCTGCCAGGTTCCTCTGTCCATGGAATTTCCCAGGCAAGGATACTGGAGTGGGTGAGCATTTCCTCCACTGGGGGATCTTCCCAATCTAGGGATCAAACCCGAGTTTCCTGCATCTTCGGAATTGGCAGGCAGATTCTTTATGAGTAGCGCCACCTGGGAAGCCCTGTCCCAACTTTATTCATAAGGAAATACCGAGAGGTAAGCGACTTGCTCAAGCTCACATAGCTAATACTCAGGACCCCGGGCAGCCTGACTCCGGAGCGCCTGTGCTAATCTCTGCACCGTCCCGCCTCCTGAGCTGCCTTCAGTTCACCACAAACTTGTCAAGAGACTGGGGAGGTGTCACTGAAGAGAACAGGGAGCCCCAGATCTGGAGAGGGAAGGAAGTCTTGGCTTGAACATCACCTCTGCCCGCAACTGCCTGCTGCCATTCGCCAGCCCTGCAGGGTTGTTGAGAAAGTTCAAGACCACCCTTAGGGAGGGATTGTGCAAACTGTAAAGTGCGGTACCAAGTGGGAGGTAGTATTATTGACACCAACTTTCCATTCTGTAGTCCCGTGATTGGATTGCTGGAACTAGTCTAAAACCTGGGAGATTTGTGCCAATTCTGGATCGCACTTGGACCCATACGTGGATGTGCCCATCTCTTCGGGAAGGAGGGACACTAACTCTGCCCACAACAGGCTGCTTCATTCAGCAAACGCTCAGTGCACTGAGTGGGCATGTGTCTCCTCCAGCCTCCTAGGATGCGTTTATTCTAGACCTCACACGCCGTCTGACAGCTCCTGCGGTGGTGCCCATTGGATAGATGAGACAGCTGAGGTTCAGAGGGCTTGGGTAACTGGCATTAGTCACACAGCAGGGAGAAGGCACAGTTGCATCTGAGCAGAGGCTAGGTCTCCATGTCCTGAGCCGCTGAGTACCTGGTCAGGGTGGACACTAACCCCAGAGGTGTCTTTTAAGACTCAAAGCATCTCTTGCATGGAGACTTTGAGAGGCCACACCAAGACACAGTCCTTACAGAAAAACGACAGACACACCCGAACGATAAAATAGCTCTCTTTTATTCATTTTGATTTGGATCATTGGAAATATTCAACAATAAATTAAAAATAAAAAATAGAGCAGAGGCTGTGGAAAGCAGACTCTTGCCAACTTCATTCAAAAAAGCATCCAGATGAACACTCAGCGGCAAAGCACGGGAGCCAGGCAAGGAGGGGCGGACAGAGAAAGCGGGCTTTAGACACCACCAGCCAACCCACCAACAGGACTGCAAAGAGGGGAAAAGTGCTCGGGAACTTTGGCTTTGACACGAACTGGGTTAAGGGCTAGCGCGACGGTGCACCACGTCCATGCTACCGGGGCCCAGTGGGGGCTCCTGACACGGACCCGGGTTAAAGCTAGTGTCTGGACCAGGATCTTGGGCGGGTGGGCGACGATGGCAGATCAGAAGCTGAGCAACAGAGTCAAGTTCAACATAAGTACAGATCTCTGATGGGCTGGGAGGGAAACAGGAGGCTGGAGGCAGGCTTGGAGGAAACGAGTTGCTTTGGGTAAGGACAGATTGTGTGATGCCACCTTGCCTGGTAGCTGTTCCTCACCCTCTTCTGTGCACGGGTGTCATGTACCCACCCACGGCCTCCCAGGGGGGCTCAAAACACATTAGCCCAGACCCCACAAGAGGATGACCAGCCGATGGCCTGTGGCCAACCCTGCCACAAACCAGATGTCCCTGATGGACGCAGTGACAGCCCCCAGCTCTTTGGAGGGGTGAGAACAATTGCCGGTCCTGATGGCACGTGGCCGGAGTCCCAGCCATCTCTGGCTTCCCTGGAGAAAGCACTTCCGACCACAACCAAGTGAGGGAGAGCGAGCTGTTCTCAGTCTTCCACTTGTTCTCTGGGTTCAGGCTGCCTTGAAGGAAACAGCTGAAGCAAACATCACAGTGCTCAGCGTTCTCTGTGACTCCATTCCACCCTGGACCCAGAGGCCCAGTTTGCATCGAGGTAGGTTTGCCCTCTCCCTGGCCCTTCTGGCCACAGCCGAGCCTTAAGGGGGGGGGGGGGTGGGCGGTCTCCTCTGAACCTGCCCCCGACTCCCACCCACCATAGGAATCACCTGCCCACCCTTCGTTGCCTGGCTTCTCCCTTTTATGTCCTATTTCCTTAGATCTGGCTTCTCCCACTAATCCCAGCCTAGGTGATTTTCTGGACAATACCTGATGAAGCTGGGGTTTCCAAATGCATCCGCTCAAGAACTTTCTTCTCTGCCCCAGATCACTACCCTCTCGCCCTCCTTTCTTCTCCTTCCCGTGGGTGAGGCCAGGGGCTCCAGGGGATGTGGCTACAGGCGTAGATTTTGCTCCAGCACCAGAGAGCAGCTTCCTGGTTCCCTGGGGGAGCCAGAAGGCTAGGGTGTTGTTGACATCTTTCTCTCTCATTAGCCTGGCCTCTTTAGCTTCAGGCTCAGCACTGATTGCTGCAGCAGGAGTGCCTCTAACACTTGCCCGGGGCTAGTCTCCAAGGAGCTCTGTCTGCGGAATGGGCAGAGTCCTGGGCTGGTATGCTGGGCCCCAAGGAGAGTCTCCCCTTGTGGGTGTTTCTCACCCTCCGGCTGGTGGCCAAACCCCCGTGGAAACATTCTTGCCCAGGTCTCGGCCACTCTTACCCCAGGTACGGGCCCCGCTGGTTTAAGGCGATGGTGTGTTAATCCTGGCCACAGTGGCTGGCTGGATTCGCTCAGGTGGCCGTTGGTAAGCCCAGGAGACAGACACAAAGCTATGTCTGCCCCAGCTGTGGGAAAAACGCGAAGCTATCTCCTCCACTGGAAGAAGGGCATGAGAAGGCAGAGGTCACAGCTTGCCTTGGGCCCCCGTGGCAGCCTGAGAACGAAGCTGGGTGGTGAGAGGCTTGTAGTCAGAAGCTTACACTGACTACGGTTCTCAGAGGGGCTGGGGAAGCCCACCTCTAGGTTGCCTAATAGGGACCCAATAACACCCTCTTTTAGCTTGAAATCTATTTCACATTTGGTTCGCCTGTGCAGTCACTTCCTGTCTCTGGCCTTGCTTTGCTCATCTGCAAAAGGGGACCCGAGGACTGAAAGGCATGTTAGAATAAACAGCCTGGTGGCAGGGAGAGACAGGGTGGAGACCAGGCAGCAATGATTTAGCCAACCCACACAACCAGCAGAGTTCCTCACGTCAAGGACTGCCATGACCTCTAGCCTCTGAGGATTTATGCTGGGAATCATGACCTCACAGCAATTGACAAGCATTTGTCAGTCAAGNTGCAGCTCAGACACTGGCTCCGGAAACTAGAACACTCTCCCCCGGTACAGACCAAGGGGAGTGCACTGCTGGGGTTCCCCTCCCCAAGTTGGGGCTTTTGCCACATTTCAGTCAATGCCTGCGTTTCTCCCCCTAGTACCAAGGCACATGGAAGCATGTAGACCCGTGCTCAGCCGTCATGATAACCACAGAGATCAAGTACTCGAGGAAACGTCAGTTTGGGAAAAAGACATCTCCTGGGCATTTAGAGTCTCTGAAGACCTTCAGGGCGGGGACCCCTCCTGGCCACGGTTCAATGATCTTTGGGCAGAAAGGGGAGGTGGGGTGGCTCTCCTGGAGGTCATCTTCACCCAGAAACTTCCCAGCGAGAATCAGAGTGTCGGCCCCGGACCCCTCGGCAGCGTAGTCTCTGTGCTTCCCCCCGGGAGGCCATCCTCTCCTCTAGAACATGGGACTCCTAGGATGGGGCCTCTCGAGTCTCCCCGCCTCCCCCAGCCCAGAACAGCAGCGGGTGGGGGGTTCTCCCCTCCTGAGACTGGTTCTGAGACTTGCTCTGCAGCCCTGGCAGGGGTCGGCAACCTTGCTGAGTAGATGCTGCCAAATGTTGGGGTGCAGGAGGCTGCGAGGGGCACCTGGGCACACCCCTGAGGTTGGCCCTCGAAGTTCCTGGAGAAGAACAGCTCCGGTGAGAAGCTGGGGCTGGATGCAAAGTCACACGCGGCGCACCTGTCCTCAGCCCTTCGCAGCATCATCTGCCCTTGAAGATCCGGATTTTGTTGATGGATGCCAAGGTGGCCGTCACGTTGGACTCGAAGTCCCCATCGTGTACCCCAGTCTTCCGGAAAGCCCCCGCCGACGGGTTGTTCTCCCAGTAGTGGTGCCAGTTCCCTTTGCTGTCCGCCCCGAAGCCGTACAAGTTCACCTGCCAGAGGCAAAGCAAAGGCGAGCGGCGGTCAGTGGGGGAAACGGCCTCCAGGAGCCGGGAACTCCCGGGAGCTCGAGGTAGCAAAGGCAAGTCCAAGCCCAGAAGGCATAGTGATGGAAGCCTATTGCTTGTCTGTGCCTGCTGGGTCCACCTCCAGGGAGGTGCAACCTCGTCTCCAAGGACTGAAGAGCAGAACTTCGAAGTCCAGCAGTCCACCCCAGGCCCCAGCTCTGCCTCCTGCTGGTATAACCTGCGAATGCCAAACCACTTCTTTGAGCCTCACTTTCCTCATCTGGGAAATGGGGCCAAGAGTGACGACCATGGAGAGGTGGGTGTGATCCACCAAGAAAAGGTACTGATCCTTTTCTTCCCCTGGGCTGATATTCACCTGGTCTAGGGGTCCTCGCTGTCTGGTGGCTGGTGGGCGGTAGGCTTCTTACATGTGACAAGTATTTACTGAGCCTGTATTCTGTGTCAAGTGTGCATTAAACCCGTCAGAGTTCAGGGGGTTACTGGAGAAATTAGGGATGAGGGAGTTAGGTCTCAGTCCTCGGAGCTGCTGCTGCTTCTTTTTTTTAATCAATATATAATCATATCTTTATCAACATGCCCTTGCCGGGATGAGTACTGTTTTAGAGGAAAAAACAATTGTCTACTTAGACAAAAATATATGAAGAAGTCACTCAGTCGTGTTCGACTTTTGCGACCCCATGGACTGTAACCTATCAGGCTCCTCCATCCATGGGATTTTCCAGGCAGGAGTGCTGGAGTGGACTGCCATTTCCTTCTCCAGGGGATCTTCCCAACCCAGGAATTGAACCCGGGTCTCCCGCATTGCAGGCAGACGCTTTACCGTCTGAGCCACCAGGGAAGCCCAGACAAAAACATATATTTTTGGTTATATGATTCCAGGATGTTTTCTCTTTCTCTAGCTTCTATGATCATATCACCATTTACTAAATATAGGGTAAAAGACAAAATATATGAGGAAATTTTACTTGTACATTATGCAATGTAAATCCTAACTTTTCTTCCCTCAAAACTCTCCATAAAAATATTTTTAATTAATGTGCTTCTTGGAGAAACAAGTGTTAACACAAAATAATATATTTCATGATCAAATAAGGTAGGAAGTTTAATAGATAGTTATTTTTTTGCTTTTGTTCTGTTCAAAGATCAGTAAACTTATCCTGTAAAGGGTCAAATATTAAGTACTTTTTCATATCCTGTCTTTTAGAAACAAATCACAGTCCTGCCCATATTCGAGAGGAGGTGATGACAAAAAGGTGTAACAGTCCCCTTGAGCTGCTAACTTATGACAGCCACCAACTGAGCCCTCAAGAGGCACTGACACCAGGGCTTCCCCACCGGCCCCCTCCCCTGCCTCCCCGCACTGAAGAGGGCGAGGCGACTGGACCGGGCAGAGAGCTTGTCCGACAAGGTAACCTTCGAACTGGGTCTTGGAAAATGAGTAGCAGATGAGCAGGAAGGGTCTGGCATGCTAATTCGCTTCAGTCACGTCCGACTCTTGTGATCCTACGGATCCTAGCCCACCAGGCTTCTCTGTCCATAGGACTGTCCAGGCAAGAATCCTGGAGTGGGTTTCCATGCCCTCCTCCAGGGATCCCAACCCAGGGATCGAACCCGTGTCTCTTACCTCTCCTTCATTGGCAGGTGGGTTCTTTAGCACTAGCATCACCTGGGAAGCCCAAGGGACTGGGGAAGAGGCTTTCGGGGAGAGGAACAGCCATGTGGGATGCAGCGTGGCAGACAGATACCAGGGGTGGGGGGCCCCAGACCAGGAGACAGCTCTGTGCTGACTGCAGACTTTTCAGGAAATGCCAGCACGGCCCCGGCCACCCCAGGGCAGGAGGGAAGGGCACTCCTGAGGCAGAAGCCCATGGGCTCTGCGACCAGCAGACAGGAGGTGGGGGCTGCAGGGGGAGTCGAGAGGTAGATATGGTTTCTGGCAGGGACACCGGGTTTCTGGCTGAAGGATTGGGGGAGATGGTGGCAGAGCACAGCTCCTACCTGCGATTTCCAGCTCTGAGCCATGCAGGGGCAAGGACAGACCACAGGCAACAAGAAGGGGCAATGGAGGGTCCTGCCTGAACCCGGGCCAGGGAGGAAGTTGAGGGGGACTGTGGTCCCCCTCCTGTTTCACTGCCCATAGGCACTGAGCACCCCAGATCACCGACGGAAACATGGGCACAGCCTGGCAGACGGCAAGGCGAGTCCATGATGGGGAAAGGCTGCTGCTGCTGCTG
>SJYQ01000397.1:16658-28160 GCA_006410935.1 Redunca redunca | reverse complement strand
GCATGAGGTGGCCAAAGTACTGGAGTTTCAGCTTTAGCATCGTTCCTTCCAAAGAAATCCCAGGGCTGATCTCCTTCAGAATGGACTGGTTGGATCTCCTTGCAGTCCAAGGGACTCTCAAGAGTCTTCTCCAACACCACAGTTCAAAAGCATCAATTCTTTGATGCTCAGCCTTCCTCACAGTCCAACTCTCACATCCATACATGACCACAGGAAAAACCATAGCCTTGACTAGAGGGACCTTAGTCAGCAAAGTAATGTCTCTGCTTTTGAATACGCTGTCTAGGTTGGTCATAACTTTTCTTCCAAGGAATAAGTGTCTTTTAATTTTATGGCTGCAGTCACCATCTGCAGTGATTTTGGAGCCTCAAAATAAAATAAAGTCTGACACTCTTTCCAATGAACATGGTATATTTCTCCACCTATTTGTATCCTCTTTATTTCTTTCCCCAGTGTTTTATAGTTTTCTATATATAGGTTTTTTATTTCTTTAGGTAGATATGTTCTTAAGTACTTTATTGTTTTTGTTGCAATGGTGAATTGAATTGTTTCCTTGATTTCTCTTTCTGTTTTCTCATTGTTAGTGTATAGGAATGCAAGGTTGATTTTATATCCTGCAACTTTATTATGCTCATTGATTAGCTCCAGTAATTTTCTGGTGGGGTCTTTAGGGTTCTCTATGTAGAGGATCATGTCATCTGCAAAGAGTGAGAGTTTTACTTCTTCTTTCCAATTTGGATTCCTTTTATTTCTTTTTCTGCTCTGATTGCTGTGGCTAAAACTTCCAAAACTGTGTTGAATAGTAGTGGTGAGAGTGGGAATCCTTGCCTTGTTCCTGACTTTAGGGGAAATGCTTTCAGTTTTTCACCATTGAGGATAACGTTTGCTGTGGGTTTGTCATATATAGCTTTTATTATGTTGAGGTATGTTCCTTCTATTCCTGCTTTCTGGAGAGTTTTTATCATAAATGGATGTTGAATTTTGTCAAAGGCTTTCTCTGAATGTATTGAGATAATCATATGGCTTTTATTTTCAGTTTGTTAATGTGATGTAATACATTGATTGATTTGTGGATATTGAAGAATCCTTGCATCCCTGTGATAAAGCCTGCTTGGTCATGATATATGATCTTTTTAATATGTTGTTGGATTCTGATTGCTAGGATTTTGTTAAGGATTTTTGCATCTGTGTTCATCAGTGATATTGGCCTGTAGTTTTCTTTTTTTGTGGCATCTTTGTCAGGTTTTGGTATTAGGGTGGTCTCATAGAATGAGTTTGGAAGTTTATCTTCCTCTGCAATTTTCTGAAAGAGTTTTAGTAGGATATGTGTTAGCTCTTCTCTAAATTTTTGGTAGAATTCAGCTGTGAAGCCATTTGGTCCTGGGCTTTTGTTTGCTGGAAGATTTCTGATTACAGTTTCAATTTCCGTGCTTGTGACGGGTCTGTTAAGATTTTCTATTTCTTCCTGGTTCAGTTTTGGAAAGTTGTACTTTTCTAAGAATTTGTTCATTTCTTCCAAGTTGTCCATTTTATTGGCATGTAGTTGCTGATAGTAGTCTCTTATGATCTTTTGTATTTCTGTGTTCGTTGTGATCTCTCTGTTTTCATTTCTAATTTTGTTGATTTGATTTTTCTCCCTTTGTTTCTTGATGAGTCTGGCTAATGGTTTGTCAATTTTGTTTATCCTTTCAAAGAACCTGCTTTTGGCTTTGTTGATTTTTGCTATGGTCTCTTTTGTTTCTTTTGCATTTATTTCTGCCCTAATTTTTAAGATTTCTTTCCTTCTACTTACTTTCATAATAAAAACAATGACTTAGAACCAGCCTGGAAAAACACAATTTCAGAATAATTTAAAGTTGTTTTTTTTACATTGAATACATTTAACTCTCTGAAAAACTTATAATGTTGCTCTTGTAATTTTAATTTTGCTACAAACTCATAAAAGATTATGTCAGACTTGCCCTGCTCCATAGGGCAACATCTGTAAGCCATGACATTGGCATTTGTTGAAGCTGGTGCTTCAAGGCCAGCAGAGACTTACATCACAGACTCCTGGTGACTTTGGCTTCCATATCTGGTGCATATTCAGTAGGTGTGTTCATGATGAGGTGTCCTAAGCTCTTAGTTAGCAGGAAGACTCTAACAGACTTTGAGCATATGACAGGCTTCCATATAGAGGCTGCCTCTGAGGGGGAAATAGCTCCCCTAACCTCAAGTCAGGCCAATTACTTAGTATCTGATGAACTGGAATCTCATCCTTTTCTTTGGCATCCATATTTCACAGTGCACTAAAAAATGGCTTTTTATTTAGCAATATTGGGGGGACTCCTTTCTTTATTTTACAGCCACTCAGTGCCTGACATAGTACAAGCTCATACTATCATTTCTCAAGCCATTAAATGTTAACTTCATTTGCTGGTATGAATTATGTTTTGCTCTTTTAGTTTTGTAATGAAAAATAAGTACAGGTTATGCAAGCAATAACCCCTGTGTGCAGCAGCTATCTTTCTAAACGGTTTATTATGCCACAGTCTGGTACTCCATTAAATATAGATTACAGATTGCTGAATAAATGAATATCAATGAAGCGTCCCATCCTTCTGTATATATCAAGGCAAATAATGAATTGTGGCATCTCATGAAAATGGAAAACTAGGAAGAGTGGGTCAAGAAGTAATTACACATTTGTCTTATCTCATGCTTCTTGCCTCAAAACAACAGAATACATCATGGAGTTGAGGGGCCCAGTGCAAAGATATCTCTGATCTGTCATTACTAGTAGAAACACTGTATTCTTTTTTTTTTCTCCCCTCCCCACAAATTTTTCTGTGGGAGAGACTATCTTGAATCTATTTTTCATTCATGTTTCCTTTTATTAAGCTCTATGAAGTGAAACTTCTGAAAGCTCAGTTATAAGTTTTTGAAAAGATAAAAATGTTTTCAGGTAATTATTTCCCCATTTTTCACTTGGTGCCTGTGTGAACACTTACCTCTCTCCACCCCTATTGGAACCAGAAATTCTGAGCCAGAGGAAATAGCAGTGTTGTGGTAAACTTGGACGTAAACCAGTTTTATTGCCACTCTTTATCTCTGACCTTAGACCTGTTGCTTTTAGGAGCTTATTGATCCTTATTAATCACTTACATTTTAATTGAGAACAATTATAGATGAATAAAAATTAGAAAGAATTTCTTTCTGGAAGTCAATATTTTCGGTGGCAGGGTAGCACTGAGTGTGTGTTTTGAGAAGACAAAGAAGTATGTCAATCAATTCTAATTTCCGATACGAGAAACAAAACATGAATTTGTTTCCTTTTGGTGGTTTGAATCACTACTTCTTGACATGACTGCTCACATTGAATCTCACACCTTCCTGTTCTTCTAGGACCTCATTCCTTCAATTCTACTTTTATCTCTTTATCACCACTTGCCCCTCCATTTCTGCTTTGAAACATATCCTGTCTCCTTAGTGTTTGAAGTAAAAAAGCGTTATCACCATTACTACTCTTTTCCTTCTTGTCCTGCCAAACTCCTTACATGAACTTTAAAAAGTGCTTGATTTCTATACATAACCACTACAATATTGTAAAGTAATCGGCCTCCAATTTAAATAAATAAATTAAAAAAAAAAAAAAAACAGCTCTCCTACTGAATAGCACAGAGAATTATTTGGAGTTTTGATTCCTTTTCAAAACTCCAAAACATTTATGTCATGCAAGCTTTGTCTTTAAACTCCTTTCTGCTCTCTCTTTTAATGTTAAGCATGATGTTTCCAGATTCTGGGAAGGAAGTTTTCTCTGGTTCCTTCTCTCCAGGATTAGTAGATCTCTCTCTCCCATGTGGTCTCTTGACTCTCAAATTATCTATCTCCCAAATGATAGTAGTAACTTCTTACACCGGCTTAGAACTGGGGTCTGGTGCATGGCAGAACTTCAAAAGTTTATGTAGAAGGGATGTTGAAATTAACATACACACACTATTGTGTATAAAATAGAAAGCCAAATGGGATATACTGAATGAGTAGCATAGGGAAATCTGCTCCATACTCTGTAATAACTTACATGGGGAAAGAATCTAAAAATTGATGTATGTTATAACTGAATCACTTTGCTGTATATCAAAACTAACACAACATTGTAAATCAACTATCCTCCAATATAAAAAAAATAAAAAGAATATGTGAAGCAAATGAATGAGTAAAAGGTATATCAAACTCTTTTTGACAATAATGAAAATTAATTTCAGTGCTTCACAAACATTTTTCCATATAGCCAATATCTTACCACCAAGTATAAATCATATATGGACCAAGTATAGCTGGTGATCACACACCTTCTGAAAGTTAGTCTCAGAAATGTCAAGGGGATTAAGTTTCTAAGAGAAGGTTAACAGTATATTTAAAAAGTAACAGGATTTCAGGAGAGATTTTTTTCTTTTTGTCTCAGAACTGTATTTAAGAGCTATATCTGAAGATAAAAAGCACTAAATAGTCTACATTCTAAGTTTATTAAGACATACACATTTGGAGACAGCTCCTGTGGAACAGGAAAACAGAAGCACCAATGCATTCTTGGCTCAGAGAGTGCATATTTCCATCCCCAATTCAATGAATAGAATATCACAAGAAGAGCCCATTGCATTTTTTGGATGACAACTGTAGTTGTGGACTTGCTCATCTGTGCTATATTGGCAAAGCTCTAGAGTTGCTGACAAATGACAGAGTTAAGATAAAGAGTAGAATGTAGCCCTTCTTTTTATTTTGCCAGTTGAACTCCCCAACTTTGTCAAAAGGCAACTGTATATGGAAAAGTTGGTAGAGAAGCTGCCCATGGACGAGGGATTGGTTGAAAGAAGAGTCAATACTCGAATACTCTCAATGCTGAATCCCTTTCCTGCCCTTCTCTAGTGCCAACATGAAAGGTCCTGACTCGATCCCATCTCATGCCATTAGAGAATTACACTTTTTTTTCTTCTCTAGCCATTGTTGTCAGCAAGTGTCTTTCAGAAAAGATATACATTCCAACAGCTAAGAGAGAAGGATGCACCTATGCATGACTAAAGGAGGGAACAGTTTAAGAAAAAAGGTGTTAGGAGGACTTGGCTTAAATACAGACACACATACCAATAAAAATGTAAACATAAATATATATTCACTTTTTAATTCATTCTGTATTAAAAATAATGATGATAGCAGTAGTGGTAATAATAATAATATCAAGTTTTATATTTATTCATATGTCTTGGTTATTATTACTGTTATTCATATTATTAGTAGTTATTGCTATCATGGTCATTATGCTATTACTGTTATAATTACTCTTATTGTTATTATTATTACTATTAGTTTATTTTTCAAGTGGCAACACCAGGATTTTATTTTATATTTTATCTATTTATTGCTATTTAATTCATTCATTCATTTTTGGCTGTGCTGGGTCTTTATTGCTGTGTGGGCTTTTCTGCAGTTGCAGCAAACAGGGGCTACTCTCTAGTTGCAGTGCACAGGCTTCTCATTATAGTGGCTTCTCTTGTTGTGGAACACAGGTACTAGGGCATGTGGACTTCAGTAGTTGCAGCCTGTGGGCTTAATAGTTGTGGATCCCAGGCTCTGGACCACAGGCTCAGTAGTTGTTGCACACAAGCTTAGTTGTTCCAGAGCATGTGGGGTCTTCCTGGATTAGGGGTTGAACCCATATTTCCTGCACTGGCATATGGATTCTCTGCCACTGAGCCAACAGGGAAGCCCAGCACCATGATTTTAAAACAGGTAGATCTGCTCACAGGCGGGGTTTACTTAAGATGTCCTGCTCCTCTAGTGTGGCTCCTGCCCTGAAGTTTTCTGATCCCATCTTCTCCTTCCCCAGATGTGCAACCACCTGTGGGCTTCTGGTAAGTGTATGTCTCTTAAGCATCTCGGTTCATAATCCCCTCCAAAATCCATTATGAATCCCCACAGAGTCTCAGCCTGGGGCTGTAGTTTAAGAAATGCTCAGTTTATCACTCGGTTTCTCCCTGGATTTCCTAACAGAAGTCAATCGTCCAAACAGTTAAGGGGAAAAAAAGCACAGACCTATGTGGCATATGGGCTAAAAAAGTAAGCAGGAAACCCCCTATCAGCTAGGGAACATCAGTGATTTTCTTATCTTTTGCTATCACTCTTGTGCAACCCAGCAGGAAGGCAAAGAAGCACATTGATATTTGAAATAAGCCTCAGAATTTTAAAAAATGACTTCAGAGTCTTCAATATAATGTTTTGATTTCCACAGAAGGGTGATAGCAGAGTAATTCATGAGGAGTGAAGAATCCATCTCCTTCAATATTGCTACTCCCTGTTAGATGACCTTGTGCTTACACTTACTTCTGTAATAATGTTTCTGAGGCTGCATTGTTACTATGTGTATATCTGTCACTTTTACTCTACTCTGAGATTTTCAAGTCAAATATTTGTTTTATGTATTTTTTGATCTTAAATACAGCCCAATATCTGCCCAAAGATATTTGAAAAATGAATCTATGAATGAATGAATGTAATAGAATAACTGCTGACTTGCTGACTTTTCTTATGAGCTCTGCTCTTTGTACCAGCCAAATATTTCCTCACTGATGGATTTCAAAAATGATAACTTCCATTGCTAACTCATAGATGACAAGGTTCAAAATGGGGCTATCATATCCACTTGGTCTGCATTCCACGATATGCAAGGAACTTTCATATATGGCATTTTCTTTCATTCTCATTTATCAAAAGTCATGCTTCAGTTCGTTATTTTGAAACACAGTGATGAATGTTAAAGTTTTGCAAATGAGTGTATCTTCCTATTATTCTCTGAACTTTAGTGTAGTGTGGCATGTACAAAGGAGCAGAATGATAAATGATTTCATAAAACAAAACAAATTGAAACAAATTGCAGCCATCCTCTCACCAAAGTTCTCTGCTGACAGTTACTTAGCCTCAGCAAGGGGATTTCTAGGGTCAGAAGAAAGTCACCCATAGTAACTGTTGAAGTAAAACATGTGGACTCACATGTTTGGAAAGTTGGTAGATACAGAGTGAAGCCTAAATAGAACTGGATTCAGGCCTGGGTCAGATTGCACAAGAATTCCCGTGTGATTTGGGCTATGTGAGGAAGTGAGTGAAACCATGGGTGCTGTGGGGGTCAGATGAGCCCACCATGACTTTCTAGTAATTTTAGCTTGGGCTTAATTTTTATCATCATAATCTTGGGCAAAGAAACAATTAGCTATCTATCTCATAGGTTTTTAAAAATTTTTAGTTATATTTTGTATTGGAATATAGTTGATTTACAATGCTTAGTTTTGGATGTATAGCTAAGTGAATCAGTTTTATGTGTGTGTAAATATATGTATACATACACACACATATACATTCTTTTTCAGATTCTTTTTTCATATAGTATCTACAGAATACTGAATAGAGTTCCTTGTGCTATACAGTAGGCCTGTTTTATATAGTTGTCTAATTTACACAGACAACTTTGACAGTTATTGTTTCTAAGTTGTTTCGGACTCTTTGTGATCCCTTGCACTGTAGCCCTGTATATATATTTCATATATGGGAGTATGTATATATTAATCCCAATATCCTAATTTATCTCTCACCCTCAGATTTCCTCTTTAGTAGCCATAAATTTCTTTCTAAGTTGGTAAGTCAGTTTATATTTTATAAGTAAGTTTAACTGTATTATTTTATTACATTCCATATATAAATGATATAATATTTGTCTTCCTTAAAAGGGATTAATTTCCCAAATAGACAAACAGCTAAAGTAGTTCAATAAAAAAAAGAAAAAAAAACTGGATCGAAAAATGGGCAGAAGACCCTAGAAGCTTTTGGAAGGGATTGAATATGGTGACACTTATTGTTACTGAGTTCATGTCCTCAAAATGTCACTGAATATTATTATTATCATTATGTTTTATAATTCATTGTAGAGTTAATCATCACATTTCTATAGATCTATTTCTTTCTTAAGTGCCAAAATTGCTATTGCCTATGTTGGTACTTCACATAAATTCCATTTCTTGATTTATTTATTTATTTTTGGTTATGCTGCACAGTTTGTGGGATCTTAGTTCCCCAGTCAGGGACTGAACCTGGGTCCTTGTCAGTGAGAGCAGGAGTTCTGACACTGGACTGCTGGGGAATTCCCAGAAATAGTTTAGAATTGAGCATCTGTGTCCGGATAAGTATGCTAGAAGGTGAGAGTACTCTCAGTTGCTACTAAACCATGGTCAGTTGTAGAAGACCACTTTGGGCCTCTATAAAGTTAAAGTGGCCCATATGTTGTTGTTGTTGTTCAGTTGCTAAGTTGTGTCTGACTCTTTGTGACCCTATGGACTACAGCACAGCAGCTTCATATGTCCTCCACTAGCTCCAAGAATTTGCTCAAATTCATGTCCATTGAGTCAGTGGCCTGCATATTCTTAATTATATAAGCAGTTAATTAAAAATAAAACCTTGAAATTAGCTGTGTATGTATCCAGCCACTTACTGTTTCTCAGAATCATCAAATAAAGAACAAAAGCACAAATTAAACAGCATCAGCCTCCTCACTCATTTTGTCCTTTATTTTCCAAGGTAAAACTAAGCATGTATTCTTCACTGCAGACTCCAGTCTTTTAAATTCTCAAGAGAATTGTTATTAATAGTAAATTTACTTGTTAGTATAAAGGGCTTCAATCTGCTAAAGTAGATTCCTATTTTTCTGGTTCAAAAAATTCTACCTCCTCGAAGTCTTTAATCAGTTAAACACTTAGTCTAGGCTTTTCTCCTTCTTAAATCAAATAGAGACCTGATAGTTCCTTCTCTCTATCCTCTGGATCCCCTGTACTTTGTGTTAAATCAGCAGTTTGGTCAGGGAAGCCATACAGAGCTGGACGTGTATGTGTGCATGCATGCTTAGTTGTGTCAGACTCTTTGCGATCCCATGGGCTGTACACTGTCAGGCTCCTCTGTCCGTAAGGTTTTCCAGATAAGAATACCGGAGTGGGTTGCCATTTCATCCTCCAGAGGACCTTCTGGACCCAGGGATTGAACCCATGTCTCCTGCACTGGCAGGTGGATTCTTTACCACCTGTGCTGTCTGAGAAGCCCATAAGGAGCTGGATTCACCCAAAATTCTCATCTTGGACTATCGCCTTATATAACTTAGCTTCATCAGTCTTGCTTAAAAATAGTGGGTTTTGGTTTAGGATCTTTGTCTCTATGAAAACTTGCAAGTGATTCTGTTTGCAAAGGCTTTGGGAAATCTGATTATCTAAACACACTCAATTGGTTAGTTCCTAAGTACAATAGTACCATTATTTTCACATCTCTAATGTTCCCTTTGATTTCTAGAAGTGTTTCCTAGAGAGGATATAGAAAGTAAAAGCACTCTTGCTTTGCAGTTGGAGAATTCAAGGATCAAAGGAATAATCTATTTCACTTAAATGAGTCTGGACTAGAATCTTCCTGCTTGGCACTGTGTAATCAAAGTACGTGAGAGGAGGCTCAGAACCTCTGGTTCTTACCATCAGTCAGGATTACAATCCTTTGCTCAAAGTCCATACCCACCAGGTAGCCTCCTGATTTCATACTGGGAGGTATGTCATTGAGAGGGGAAAAAAATTACCCCTTTTCAGCTTTGGAGGAGAAGCGATAGCAGATTAGTAGATTCAAAAGTCTAGGGTTTCCAATAATGGTTGCTTATTAAGTAAAGAAGGACCAGAGGATTGGGATGTGTCAGCCCAATGCTGAACAGAGAGGAGAGAGGAGAAAGATGATTTTGAGCCTCATCTGAAGTCACCTGTGCCAACATTTTGCACCTTAATGTATCCTGCTACTGAAAAACAGACAGGACCACCACTTCAACTCTCCTAAGACTCCCAAGTTAATTAAGTCACCATGAGTTTTATATTTTCCTGAACATGTCCCCTCAACTGCCTTATGACACGTGAAACTTTTCTTTCCTCCCTGTTAAACAGTCATATTCACTGATGTCACCCATGAAGGCTTGTAGCAACTTCCTACTAAGGGGCATGATTATAGACTGTGCTGCTACTATTCTGAGTATGGTCACTCTGAAAAGTGTCAGTCTACCTGCTGCCTCACACCCACACACATATGCATGTGAACACATACATACACACACATACCTGGTCAGAGTCACAGTCTAAGAATGCTGCTAGTGTTAACTCTGCATATGTACACTTTATATTTTTCATAGCAATTGCCTGATTATTTTTAACACTCTTCCTTTCAGAATTATGGACAGGTCTCTGTTGGTGTAGGAAGGGGAATGGATAAGACCAGTCTCTGTGACATTGCTCAAAACTCCTTCATATGCCCTTGGACTACATTACTCTGGCAGCATAGGTCCACTTCAAAATTTTCTTACTCTAGACGTTTCATTATTCACTCACTTTCCCCAGGTCACCTGGTAATTATAGGACAATTGGGTTCCCATGGATCAGCTTCTATCTCTCGGAGCCAAGTGTGAAACCTCACTTGAATTAATCTGACCAGAGCCCCTTCCCTGGGAACCCTCTTCATACCAAAGGGCTTCTGCCTAAGTCTGAGCTTCTCTATCACTTGGAGGAGATATGACAAATTCTGGGTGTAGTTGCAGCCCTCTTCAGCCTGAGGTTGGGGGATCAGCAGGGAAGGCAGAGTGAGAGGAGCATGGAGCATTTACAGATGGAAGCATCAGAGATGGAGGGAGATCCTAAACACTTGTGAGCTCTAGTGCTTGTTTTAGAAATCTAAGGGCACTTGGATTCTGGGAGACAAACACAGTTCAGAGGATAATTACCATATCTGATGAATGTCTTTAAGCTACACCAAATCATTCAAATTCAGAACAAAGCAGGACTTGAAGTCCCACAAAGTTAAATTCATGTGTTTAATATTTAATTTGTTGTTGTTTATTCACTAAGGTGTGTCTGACCCTTTGTGACCCCATGGACTGTAGCCTGCCACACTCTTCTGTCCATGGGATTCTCTAGGCAAGAATACTGGAATGGGTTGCCATTTCCTTCTCCAGGGGATCTTCCTGACCCAGGGATCATACCTACATCTCTGTCAGACAGATTATTTATTGTTGAGCCAATATAAAGCTACCTTTATATATTACATTGCTGCTGTGCTTAATCACTCAGCCATGATAACTATACATCACTGAAGGTATTTTAAGACTTTGAAGGTAAATATAGATAATCTAAATGTCTAAATTGTCTGTCCTTTATGCTGACACTATGTTGTTTCTATTTGTCTGGTTTAAAATACATTTTTAGCCTCCAATTAAAATAAATAAATTTAAATTAAAATAAATAAAAATTGATATGAAAAGGGACTTCAAAATGAATAAAAGGCTTTCCTGAAGAAAAACAAATAAATAAATAAATAAAATACATTTTTTCTTTTTAATATTTTTAACTGAAAATAAATATTTGTAAATTGCATTGGTTCCGCATTTTTTCTTTTAATTGTAATAATGAGAGAAAA
>SJYQ01000397.1:0-16355 GCA_006410935.1 Redunca redunca | reverse complement strand
GCTGAGTGCTGAAGAATTGATGCTTTTGAACTGTGGTGTTGGAGAAGACTCTTGAGAGTCCCTTGGACTGCAAGGAGATCCAACCAGTCCATCCTGAAGGAGATCAGCCCTGGGATTTCTTTGGAAGGAATGATGCTAAAGCTGAAACTCCAGTACTTTGGCCACCTCATGCGAAGAGTTGACTCATTGGAAAAGACTCTGATGCTGGGAGGGATTGGGGGCAGGAGGAGAAGGCGATGACAGAGGATGAGATGGCTGGATGGCATCACTGACTCGATGGAAGTGAGTCTGAGTGAACTCCGGGAGTTGGTGATGGACAGGGAGGCCTGGCGTGCTGTGATTCATGGGGTCGCAAAGAGTCGGACACGACTGAGCAACTGAACTGAACTGATAACCTTAAATAGGTGATTTCAGTTAAATGACTCTATCATCAAAGCTACCCAGAGGTAGAGAGATGGGAGACCCCAATGATGGGTCATCCTTAGCTTGGATATTTTTCAATTTTGAGGAGCCAGTTCATTGATAGTTTTAGAGTACAAGTTTACATGTTTTAGTATGCAATGAATGAGAATTGAAGTCAATATTTTTACCTCAAATAAAAGAGCTAGAAATAAAATAACAATTTAGATGGTAGGGAAAGGGTAAGTTAGTGCCCTGGAATGAGCCAACTCCTGGTCTGAAATGTGGCTGAAAAAAACAGAAATCTGCCCAGCCCTGGAAATAAATCATTCTGACTGGCCTTACTAAGATAAAGTATGTCAGTATCAAACGTGGCAATCCTTTAATATTTTTCATTTTAACTTTGGCTACTG
Source organism: Redunca redunca (assembly GCA_006410935.1). Taxonomy (NCBI): domain Eukaryota; kingdom Metazoa; phylum Chordata; class Mammalia; order Artiodactyla; family Bovidae; genus Redunca; species Redunca redunca. The sequence goes on along the minus strand of SJYQ01000397.1, from coordinate 15,543 downwards.
AGTGATATTTTACTTTAAAAGTTCAAGAAAACACACTATTGTAAAGCAGGTTTCTTCCAATTAAAAATTAAAAATAAATTAAAAAAAGACTTCAACCAGATTCAGGATGTGCTTCTATAGGATTACAGCTTCTCATGTCAATGAAACAGCTCACGAGAGCAAAGCAATGACTAAGCTGTAGAAGCTCCAGTAAAAAAAGAAAGCATCATGTACCTGTTGACCATGTCCTCTCTTCTATCACACTGCCCCTTCATCCATCAGCTCAGGTAGCTTTCCTGCTTACCCAGGGATGGTCTTGTCTGTTCAATTGAAATTCTGTTCTCACCAGTGGTTCCTTCACAGTGACTTTTTGCATTTTTTCTGTTTTATTCTGCTTGGCCATCTTCATACCATTTCCATGTGCTCCTAGAAGTGCCTCAGTCTCTTTTGGAACTTTCCTTGCCCAAGGATGATGGCTTCTATTTAGTCTTTTTCTACTTTTTGACTTTAAGGAGAAGTGTGTCAATACAGACTTGGCAATTTTTTAAAAAGATGTATAGGTCCCCACTCCCTTTGCAAATCATAAGTTTCCTATTGTGAGCAAGGGTCTACCACTTTGGTTTTCAAATCCTGATTCATTGAGTCCTGAGGTTAAGTGGATGTGCCTCACGATAGGTGAAGGATGCTCCTAGCAGACCCAATCTCAGGCCCACTACCTCTACTTTTTACTTTTTTAAAATAAATTCTAGTTTTTACTTTTTTAAAATAAATATGTTAGAACTTCCAGTAATATTTTTATTGAAATTTAGATAATATCACTGAAAAATAAAATCCTTATTCTAGGAGTAAGGTTTTTGATATTAAGATCAGGATATTAGAGAAAACTATGTGACCTTGTTAGTTTTTACAGAATATAGTACTGCATATGTGCGTAATTAGATGGCTTCCTTTTCATTAACATAGCTAGACTAATAAGGAATTAGTTTCCTTTTCATTAACTCAGATTAATAATTAGTATGAAAATTAGGAAAAGTGAGCCATATTTTTACATTTTTACAGATCAATGTTTTTTTTTTTATAAATGTAGTAGTGAAGTACATAATACTTCAGCTTAAGTAATTAGACATTTTGGGCAGAGGCCCAGAGAGCACAAAAATAAGCTTTCAATCCAGAATGCCTCATCTTCTGTGCCTCCAGTTTCAGAAGGGCAGAGATGTTAATTTCGTTAGTATTCTGGATGTAGAGACACTACTTTGCCAACAAATGTCTGTCTAGTGAAGGCTATGGTTTTTCCAGTGGTCATGTATGGATGTGAGAGTTGGACTATAAAGAAAGCTGAGCACTGAAGAATTGATGCTTTGTAACTGTGGTGTTGGAGAAGACTCTTAAGACTCACTTGGACTACAAGGAGATCCAACCAGTCCATCCTAAATGAGATCAGTCCTGGGTGTTCATTGGAAGGACTGATGCTGAAGCTGAAACTCCAATAATTTGGCCACCTGATGCGAAGAGCTGACTCATTGGAAAAGACTCTGATGCTGGGAAAGACTGAGGGCAGGAGGAGAAGAGGACAAAAGAGGATGAGATGATTGGATGGCATCACTGACTCAATGGACATGGGTTTGGGTAAACTCCGGGAGTTGCTAATTGACAGGGAAGCCTAGTGTGCTGTGGTTCATGGGGTGGTAAAGAGTCAGACATGACTGAGCGACTGAACTGAACTGATTCTGGATGTTGGGGTGACTAAAATCCCCTGGCAAGAACAGTATTCTCTTCCAAGTGTAGTCTCTACTTATTCTTGGGACTCATCTCACATGCTAGTAAAGAAATGCTCAAAATTCTCCAAGCCAGGCTTCAGCAATATGTGAACTGTGAACTTCCAGATGTTCAAGCTGGCTTTAGAAAAGGCAGAGGAACCAGGGATCAAATAGCCAACATCCACTGGATCATTGAAAAAGCAAGAGAAATCCAGAAAAACATCTATTTCTGAATTATTGAATATGCCAAAGCCTTTGATTTTGTGAATCACAATAAAGTGTGGAAATTCTGAAAGAGATGTGAATACCAGACAACCTGACCTGCCTCTTGAAAAACCTGCATGCAAGTCTGGAAGCAACAGTTAGAACTGGACATGGAACAACAGACTGGTTTCAAATAGGAAAAGAAGTACGTCAAGGCTGTATATTGTCACCCTGCCTTTTTAATTTCTATGCAGAGTACATCACGTGAAATGCTGGGCTGCATGAAGCACAAGCTGGAATCAAGATTGCCAGGAGAAGTATCAATAACCTCAGATATGCAGACTGCACCACTCTTATGGCAGAAAGTGAAGAACTAAAGAGACTCTTGATGAAAGTGAAAGAGGAGAGTGAAAGAGTTGGCTTAAAGCTCAATATTCAGAAAACTAAGATCATGGCATTCGGTCCCATCATTTCATGGCAAATAGATGGGAAGACAGTGAAAACAGTGGCTGACTTTATTTTTATGGGCTCCAAAATCACTGCAGATGGTGATTGCAGCCATGAAATTAAAAGATGCTTACTCCTTGGAAGGAAAGTTATGACCAACATAGACAGCATATTAAAAAGCAGAGACATTACTTTGCCAACAAAGGTCCATCTAGTCAGGGCTATGGTTTTTCCAGTAGTCATGTACGGATGTGAGAGTTGGACTATAAAGAAGACTGAGCACTGAAGAATCGATGCTTTTGAATTGTGGTGTTGGAGAAGACTCTTGAGAGTCCCTTGGACTTCAAGGAGATCCAACCAGTCCATCCTAAAGGAAATCAGTCCTGAATATTCATTGGAAGGACTGATGTTGAAGCTGAAACTCCAATACTTTGGCCACCTGATGTGAAGAGCTGACTCATTTGAAAAGACCCTGATGCTGGGAAAGATTGAGGGCAGGAGAAGAAGGGGACAACAGAGGGTAAGATGGTTGGATGGCATCACTGATTCAATGGACATGGGTTTGGGTGGACTCCAGGGTTTGGTGATGGACAGGGAGGCCTGGAGTGCTGCAGTTCATGTGGTCTGAGAGAAGTGGACACGACTGAGCAATTGAACTGAACTGATTCTTGGGACAGTACATATAAAGTTTCTATATATGTCAAAACATGAAAATGTTTGGAAGCAGAGGTCTTGGAAATTGCTCTAAATTCCCAAACTAAGGTAATTCCTCTTCTATTCTTTCATTCAATTCAATCAATTATTCTTTATTAAATATATGCTTGTCATTTTGCTAATACCTTAAGGCCTAATCCTAACTATACAGTAGAATTTTGCCTGCCAACTGACAGAGGCAGACACAAGCAGATACCTACCTTGAAATCTGGGACTGTTCTAAAGATACAATTATAAAGAAAACTGAAGTTGAACTTCTGGAGAATTTGAACATTTTTGCAAAAGAGCTAGTGTTCAAACTTTGATGTGTAGATGTGTAGGATTCAGGAGGAGTGTGTTAGGGAGGGTCTCTGGACAGGAGTATATCAGGCATGGGATCGGGGGCAGAGCAAATGGGACAAACTAAAGCAGGTGTGTAGAGGTTTCTGCTGTGTGTATGTAATGGAGAGGGATGATAAGGAGGCAAACTTTGAGGTCTGACTGCAGAATAACTTGTAAAGCCTAGTAGGATATATGAATTTTACCTTGTTCTTAGCAGAGGACCACTAATGAATATCAGTCCTTTGGACTGCTAGGAGATCCAACCAGTCCATCCTAAAGAGATCAGTCCTGAGTGTTTATTGGAAGAACTGACATTGAAACTGAAACTCCAGTACTTTGGCCACCTGATGCGAAGAACTGACTCATTTGAAAAGACTCTGATGTTGGGAACGATTGAATTCAGGAGGAAAAGGGGATGACAGAGGATGAGATGGTTGGATGGCATCACTGACTCGATGGACATGGGTTTGGGTAAACTCTGGGAGTTGGTGATGGACAGGGAGCCCTGGCGTGCTGCAGTCCTGGGGTCAGAAAGAGTTGGACACAACTGAGTGACTGAACTGAATTGAACTGAATGAATTTCAAAAGTGGAACCGATGATAGTTTGAACTTTTTTGAAAGGTAAAATATGCTATATGATGATTGGACTGAATAAGGAGATTCTGGTTTGGTTGAAAAACTGTTTATTTAACACAGTTTTCACATTCCTCTTTTGTGCCAGGCCTAGTTCAAGAAGGGTTTCCCTGGTGGCTTAGCTGGTAAAGAATCCACCTGCAACTTGGGAGACCTGGGTTTGATCTCTGGGTTGCAAAGATCCCCTGGAAAAGGGGAAGGCTACCCATTCCAGTATTCTGGCCTGGAGAATTCCATCGACTGTATAGCCTATGGGGTGCAGACAGTTGGACATGACTGAGCAAATTTCATTCACTAGTTCAAGAAGCCGGGCGTATAACATTGAACAAAGCAGACAGAATTTTGCCTTCACAGAGCTTAGCCTCTGGGAGAAGATATATATGCAAAGTAAATAAGTAAGTACTTTGTAGTATATTGTGTGGTGATAAGTGCTCAGGAGGAAAAGAAAGCAAGGGAAACAGGTGGGAGGTGTAAGAGGAGTTTGCAATTTTAGCTTAGGTTGCCAGGTAAGGGCCTCCTGAGAAGATGAAATTTATGGAAAGTCCTAGGGAAAGTGAGACAGGGAGTCACCTGGGTATCTGTGAGAGGCGCGTGCAGACAAGAAACAACAGATGCACACATCTTGAGGCAAGAATGTGCCCTATGGACTCCAGGGCCCACAGAATATCATGCAGGTGGCTCAGAATGTGTAAGAAGGAACATATGCCATAGGGTTTTATAGGCCAATGAAAGAACTTTGACAATTACTCTAGGGCATATGAAGCTGCTGGGGCATCAAGTGTAACATTCTTTTCTTAATTGAATTATAGTTGATTTATAACATTATATTACATTCTGGTCTATAGAAAAGTGATTCTATTATATATATATATATACATATACATTATATATGTATATCTACATATTTATTTACATTCTCTTTAATATTCTTTTCCATTATGGTTTATTATATAATTTTGAACATTGTTTTCTGTGCTATGCAGTAGGACCTTGTTGTTTATCCATTCTCTATACAATAGTTTGCACCTGATAATCTCAAACTTCTAGTCCATGCATCCCCAAACCTCCTTTTCCCCCACAAGTTTGTTCTCTATGTCTCTGAGCTTCTTTCAGCTTCATAGATAAGTTCGTGTCATATTTTAGATTTTATATATATGTGATATATATGATATTTGTCTTGCCCTGTCTGACTTACTTCACTTAGTATGATAATCTCCAAGTCCATCTGTGTTGCTGCAAATGGCATTATTTCATTTTTTATGGCTGAGTAGTGTTCCATTGTATATATATATATATATCACTCCATTCATCTGCCAATGGACACTTAGGTTGTTTCTATGTCTTGGCTATTTTAAACAGTGTTGCTGTGAACATAAGGGTTCATGTATCTTTTTGAATTATAGTTTTGTCTGGATACATGCCCAACAGTGGGATTGTTGGATCATAAGGTAACTCTGTTTTTTTTTTTTAAGAAACCTCCATACTGCTTTCCATACTGTCTTGCACCAATTTACATTCGCACCAACAGTGTAGGAAGAAGGTACATTTTAAAGAAAAATCCGCATGAGAAGAAGAGAGTATGAACTAAGACCTTGGGAAGAGGGCAGTGGGAAAGGAGGAGACACGTAAGGAATTTCTGGAGAATGACTGAGCATGCCAGACACCGAGAAAGAAAATGTAAGAAATTCAGGAGTCTAACAAGCTGAGTGCTCACTTCTGGGAGGAAATGACAGAAAACAGCTGGTACTGGTTATAGGCTGTAACTATATGAAATGTCCCTATCCCTGTAGGTCATGAGGCCAGTCAGAGGCTTCCAGTGAGGCCTTAAGTGAGGATACAACCCTCACTTAAGGCCTCATATTAAGGCCTGCATCCTTCATATAGGATCAAACTAACTGAAATTTACTAAGTGCCTTTTTTTGCATGTATGTGTGTATATATATATATATATATACACACTGTAATGAGAAACCCAATTATGCATGAAGCCCAATAGCAATTTTGCTTTTTATTTGTATTTATTTTTAATTGAAGTATATTTAAGCAAAAATGTGTTAGTTTCAAGTGTACAGCACAGTTTCAGTTATATATACTACATATCTCTATATATACATATCTATATATTTATCTATCTATAAATACATATAGCTTCCTCAGTGGTTCAGCTGGTAAAGAATGTACCTGCAATATGGGAGACACAGGAGATGTGGGTTTGATCTCTGGGTAGGGAAATGGCAACCCATTCCAGTATTCTTCGCTGGGAAATCCCATGGACAAAGTTGCAAAGAGTCAGACTGAATGACCAAACACACGGAGAGAATATATGTTATTGTTGTTGACTAGTCACTAAGTCATGTCCCAGAGACAGAGGAGCCTGGTAGGCTGCCATCTATGGGGTTGCACAGAGTTGAACACGACTGAAGTAACTTAGCAGCAGCAGCAGCAGAAAGTCATGCCTGACTCTTTTGGGATTCCATGTGCACACATGCACATAATGTATAATATATATGTTAATATCATATATATGCATATAATATATGCATTATATTATACATTATGCATATATATAAGAATATATATTCTTTTTTCAGAATCTTTTCCCTTATAACTTATTACAAAATATTGAATATAATTTCCTGTGCTACACAGTAGGTCTTACACCAACAGCAATCTTAAAGCAACACATTATATTTAAGCAATTTTTGAGACAGCAAAAATGAGTTGTTATCTTATTACAGAATTTACATAGCTTTTTGAAAGTCATGACCCAACTCTATGACTGTTTCCTTTTGGATTTGATTACTAGAGAACAATAGGATTAAAATAATAAAATAACTCTAAAAAAACCTTATAATTAATGTTTTTCTACTCAAGTTTTTCAATGAATTCTATAGCCTTCCATCCAGGGAATAGTTATAGCTGAATCTGTCTTACACAGGTGAGCAGATGGCCATTTAATAACTTGGATTTAATGAAAAAATTTACTGTTCACATATGTATCAAATATATACTGCATATGCTGCATTTCTCTTTGCTACACCCTGTGTTGGTTTCCTTGTTGTTGTTCAGTTGCTAAGTTCTATCTGACTCTTTGTAACCTCATGGACTGCTTCACGCCAGGCTCCTTTCTCTGTTCTCTACTGTTTCCTAGAGTTTGCTCCAACTCATGGCCATTGAGTTGGTGATGCCATCCAAACTTCTCACTATGTTGTCCTTTTCTCCTTCTGTCCTCAATCTTTCCCAGCATCAGGGTCTTTTCCAAAGAGTCAACTCTTTGTGTCAGGTGGCCAAAGTATTGGAGCTTCATCTTCACCATTCAGTTCAGTTCAGTTCAGTTCAGTCACTCAGTCATGTCCAACTCTTTGTGACCCCATGAACCACAGGAAGCCAGGCCTCCCGGTCCATCACCAACTCCCAGAGTTTACCCAAACTCATGTCCTTCGAGTCGGTGATGCCATCCAAACATCTTATCCTCTGTCATCCCCTTCTCCTCCTGCCCTCAATCTTTCCCAGCATCAGGGTCTTTTCAAATGAGTTAACTCTTTGCATCAGGTGGCCAAAATATCAGAGTTTCAGCTTCAGCATCAGTCCTTCCAATGAACACCCAGGACTGATTTCCTTTAGGATGGACTGGATGGATCTCCTTGCAGTCCAAGGGACTCTCAAGAGTCTTCTCCAACACCACAGTTCAAAAGCATCAGTTCTTCAGTGCTCAGCTTTCTTTATAGTCCAACGCTTACATCCATACATGACCACCGGGAAAACCATAGCCTTGAGTAGACGGACCTTTGTTGGCAAAGTAATGTCTCTGCTTTTTAATATACTGTCTAAATTAGTCCTTCCAATAATACACAGTATTGATTTCCTTTAGGATTGACTCATTAGATCTCCTTGCAGTCCAAGTGACTCACAAGAGTCTTCTCTAACAACAGAATTCAAAAACATCAATTCTTTGGCACTCAACCTTCTTTTTTGGTCCAATTCTTGAATCCATACATGACCACTGGAAAAGCCATATCTTTGATTATATGGACTTTTGTTAGTAAAGTGCAGTCTCTGCCTTTTAATATACTGTCTAGGTTTGTCATAGTGTTGCTGTATCAAGTCACCACAAATATGGGGGCTTAAAATAATTTATTCTTTTATAGCTCTGAAGTCGGAAGTCCAATATCAGTTTTACTGGGCTAAAGGCTAAGCATCAGCAAGCCTAGTCATTTCTTGAGACTCTAGTGCAGTTCTCTCTCCTTGCTTTTCTTAGTTTCTGTAGTCTGCCTCTATCCCTTGGCTTGTGACCCCTTCTTCACATCACACCAACTTCATACATATCCTGCTTCCTCTTCTACAATAAAATCTCTTTCTGCTTCACTCTGATAAGAACACTGATGATTATCCTTTGGCCCCATCCAGATTGAACAGATTAAGCTCTGTGTCCTCTAATCCTTAAAAATAATTACAATCCTAAAATTCTTTTCCCATATAAAGTAATATTTATGGGTTCTTAAAATGAGGTTGTGGGATCTTTAGAAGACAATTATTCAATCTACCACACATACTATTTACTATAGATCACTTTACAGGTTGGAAAGCAGCTTATCATAGTAGAGAAGTGTGTAATTTAGATTCAGAAATAATTCATTTCCAATCCAACTCTTACTATTTAAGAGTCACCTGATTTTGGGCAGTTCTGATTTTCTTTATTCTCAGACTTCCCCTCTGTAAAACAGAGAATGCCTGGCAAGGTTGTAGAATACAGGAAAACATAGCAGCCTCTATTAACTAAGGACCTAATATGCCACTGTACTGGCCTCTAGGGTTGCAATAGTAAGTAATATAGACCTGACCTCATCTTAAGGAAAGCATGGCCAAGGAGGGAGGCAGACACTGAAAGAAACCAAAGCACTGATGAGTGAAGAGGATGAGGACTGGGGAAAGATACAGTCATATTACGGTAAATTGTATGGCATCGAAAAAACAGCCTTAGAGAACTTGGAAGGTGGCTTCCAAGAGGGGTTACCTCCAAACTCTGAGACCTGGAACATGGGAAGGAGTTAAGAAGTCAGAAAAATAGAGAGTAAATGCCTTCTAGGTAGAAAGGTTCAGGGCACATTTCTTTTTAAAAAGGAAAAACAAAACTCGAGAATGTAAAACTGTAATTTCTCCATGATGTATCATTAAGTTAAGAAGACATCAAAAAGGATCAAGATTACAACAAATCAGATAAGCTATGCTTCATATTTATCCTCAGAACTATGGAAAGGACTAACATGGCAAAGTCTAAAAGGCTGATACTACCAGATTTGTGCCATAGAAAGATCCCTGGATGTACCTATGGATGGAGGGGCCAAGCCTGTAGCAGGAAGGTCATGGCAGAGTATACCATGGAGACACAGTGCCTGAAAGTGGGAACTGGTGACTGGTTCCTGAAAAAGTAAAATAATTCTATTGATGTCAAGGAGAATGAACAGGACTTGAAGGATATGAGGAACCAAGGATAGGGTAAGACAAGGTCAAGTTTCTCTCTTGGACAAATGTTGCCAACAAACTCTCACATAGGAGACAAAGAACACACAGATTGAGAGGATGTGTGTGTGTGTGTGTGTGTGTGTGTGTGTGTGTGTAAAGGAAGGAGTAACGGGAAATGTTTGGATGGAGATTTTGTTTAAAGTAGCTGGACATGAGTGAGCAGAGAGTCTATAATAATATTATTGTCATGTTTTGGTAGAAAGGCTGTGGGCTACAGTGTTTAGCATGTATGTGTAGAAAAGCACAGGGGAAGGGATGGACCAGATAACTATGTACCAGAAGGGGTGACCTGTGGATGGCTTTGGGGGAGCCCATGGCAGAGAAAAGATGACAGTGGCATTTCAGTGTGAAAGTACACATGTGAATATATCTATAGATAATTAAAGAAGTCATGTCTTTTACATAGTTTGCAGCCTTGAGAGTCTTTGAAAAACACTGAAAAAATGTAGAAACCCTCCTTATATGAGATTCCTAAGTATCAGAAATGTGGAAAAAGACAAGTTGAAGTGATTTCTCTCAATAGGAAATACAGAGTAGTCACAGAATCTCAAGTAAAATTCTATCCTTTTATCTCTCTAGGCTTCTTCATTTTTATCTGAATATTCACCCAATCTGAAATGCTAGTTGTGAGTTCTTGTTCCTTTCCTTTCCAACAATGGCCTGTGCCCTGGTTAGGCTAATAGGGCTGCAGAATGTGAGGAGGCTGAGCAGAGAAGGGCCAGAGAAGACACTGGAGAACTTGTCTGTGCAGCATCAAATCAAGAGCATCCAGAGTGAATCTGACTGACTTAGATTGCAATGGGATGATGGATTGCCCTGCACTTGACTGTGATGACAGCTGTAAAACTCAAATCAGCTCCTAAATGGTCAATTACCAGAGGGGCACATAAACAGAGGCAGGCAGGGAGCTGAAAATTCAATTTCCCTGAGCTCTGCTGCCTGCTTTTCATTAGGCCCACTCTAATTTATTTGGGGCCCTGGGCTTGAGCACTTGGTTCTTGCTGATTTTCATGCCTAAAGAACATTTTCCTTGTTCCCATCTTACCTTCATTCCTTTGTCAGTTCCTAATGGGCTCTGCTCTGACTGTGCACAGCCAGGGGTGCTGAGGTGAGTCCTGGGCTGCCGAGCGTACTCAGTTTGGGTTAATTCCCATAAATGTATTTTAAGTAATTATCCAAGCAAGAAATGCTAGCACCTTCATGGGAACTGACCACCAGCACATGAAAATCAGCAGATCACTGCTAGCAAGCAAAGCCTTCACTACTATATTACAAAATAAATAAGTAAAAATTCACCACAGAAAATTAACTCTTTTCACAGTGGCAAAAGCAAGGACTGTTTTTTTTTACCACTCCCAGGGCTTCTTTCTCTACAAAGAACATGTCCAGTGTGTCTAATCCAGCTTATTATACCAGAATAAATTACGATGAGGCAGCTGTCCTGACCAGGGTTTCCAGGAAGAAAGCTCCGTTACAGTCCAGAATGGAACGAATGGGTTAGAACTACCGCCGAATTCTGTACGTAACTAACCAGCTATGGCAAGACCAGATGCATTTGTAACAGTAAGAATAAGAAGAGAGCTAAAAGGTTATTGTCTAATTCTTATAGACTATTCTTAAATAAACCCCATTAAATTTTAAAAGCTTTTATTAAAATTTTAAAGGTTACTTTCCATTTAGAGTTATATATGTATGCTGTTGTTTAGCCACTAGGTCATGTACAGCTGTTTCTGGCCCCATGGACTGTAGCTTGCCAGGTTTGTTCATGAGATATCCCACGCAAGAATATTGGAGTGTGTTGCCATTTCCTTCTCCAAGGGATCTTCCTGACCTAGGGATTGAATCCATGTCTCCTGCATTGGCAGGCAGATTCTTTACCACTGAGCCATCGGAGAAGCCCTGCAGTTATATATACGTATGTGTATATACATGTACATATATGTGCTGTGCTATGCATAGTTGTGAAAGGTTGTTGTTGAATCACGATGCTGGGATTCTTGGCCCCGAAGGAGAAGAATTCAATCTGGGGCCAGAGATGAGGCTTGATTGCTCAGAGCTTTTGTGTAATAAAGTTTTATTAATGTAGAAAGGAGACAGAAAGCTTCTGACATAGGCATCAGAAGGGGGCAGAAAGAGTACCCCCCTGCTAGTCTTCAGCTGGATGTTATATAGGCACTAGCAGTCTGTTAATGAAAGAAAGGAATGTCTTATAACTCAGAATGGCACCAGGTCCCTCACCCATAAGATGCATTTTTGGATAATCTTGGCACCAAATGGTTCATCCTGGGCCATAAAATGATTAACTTGAATCTTGAAGAAAGGCAGATCACCCTACAAACAGTTTCATTTACATAGATTAGAGGAACAATATCTAAGTATAACATACCGGTTTGTCAAGTAGGTTCTGAGAGAAAAGGCGAACCGACTTTGAAGACAGAGTCTGGGGTAAATGCATAGTACATTAGGATAGCTTAAGACAAATATTTCCATAAGAAAAAGGCATTGGCTATCTCTAGGTTTGAGAATAGTTAACTTCAGGTGAAACCAGGTGTCATTATGGCAACACAGTATTTTAAGAGAAAAGTCCTTTTAAATTTGTATAGAGAAGGAAAAAATATCACCAGTTTGTTTCCTCCTGCCGCTTATGAGAGATAAAAATGTCTGACAGTTGCAAGCTATTTCCTCCGTTTGGAGACCCCTGGCCTTCCTGCCTGTTACTCAGTCAGCTTTTTGTTACAGTTACATGAATTGTAACCTGCCAGGCTCCTCTGTCCATGGGGATTCTCTAGGCAAGAATACTGGAGTGGTTTGCCATGCCCTCCTCCAGGGGATCTTCCCAACTCAAGGATTGAACCCAGATCTCCCACATTGCAGGTGGATTCTTTACCAGCTGAGCTACTGGGAAGCCCATAGATATGTGTGTGTGTGTGAGTGCATATATATATATATAAACTCTATATGCATATATATATATATATATATATATATGTAGCAGAAAGGAAGAAATGTACATGTTACAAATGTGCATAGAAATCTAAATGACTCTGATGGATTAAAGAGGACTGCAAGCTCACCTTCCATTTAAATCTAGGATGAATTGAATGATATCCTTTTACTTTCCATGTATTTTTTTGTCTACAGCTTTATAAAGTTGAACATGTATATAGATTTGTATCCACCATCATCATCAGGATACAGACTGATCCATTTCCCTATAAACCTCCCTTATGCTCTCCTTTAAATTCATGCTATTCTACTTCTCCCCATTCCAAACACACTTCCAGCATGTGTGGGATTTTCTCCCCATGCATTCAAGCAGTTATTTGACCCCAGCTGAATGTCCTACAACCTGACTCAATTGGATACTGTCTACATGGAGACAGCATCCGATTTCACAGGTTAAGGGCTCAGTCCCACAAAACTGCTCCTACGTTGGATGTTGTTGGCAAGTCCAAGTTATTACCTGTGTTTCTGATCAACTACCTATGAATCAGAGGTTCACAAGACTGCCTCCTCAGGTTTTATTAATTTTCTAGAGTAGCTTACAGAACACAGGAAACCCATTTACTCATTAGTGTATGAGTTTATTATACAAGTTATTAAAGAATATGAATCAACAGCCAGAGAAAAAGATACACAGGGTAAGATCTTGAAGTTAGGAGCTTCTGTCCCCATGAAGTTTGTGGATCAGCATGGTAGGATGTCAAAGGATTCTGGTTTACAAACCTAGTAACATTCTGAATTTTGTCTTTCTGGGGTTTTATGGAGACCTCGTTATACAGGCATAATTGATTAAATCATTGGCATTGGTGGTTGATTCGATCTCCAGCCCCTCTCTTTAATACAAAATGAGGGGTGAGATTGAAAGTTCCAACCCTCTATTCTTGGTTGGTTCTTCCAGCAACCAGCTCTCATTCTTAGGTGCTTTCCAAAAGTCATCTTATTAGCATAAATCTAGTTGTAATGGAAAGGGACTGGAAAGTTAGTTATCAATAAGAAAACACTCATTTAGCCTTAATAGTTCTGAAACATCTTTTTTTTCAGAACAGGGGAGACTATGAAGTTCAAATATTGTAACAAAGCTACTCTTATTTCTCTTACCTCTAAGGAAATTCCAAGAGTTCAAAAGCTATATATATGAGACACATTTTTGTCATCTGAGTGACCAGATGTATATTTCTTATAAACCACACTGTTGCACCTTCCCTAGCACATTCACTGATGGGTTCTATGTTACTACTGTTCCTTTCAGTGAGTGAAGTCGCTCAGTCGTGTCCGACTCTTTGCGACCACATGGACTGTAGCCTACCAGGCTCCTCTGTCCATGGGATTTTCCAGGCAATAGTATTGGAGTGGATTGCCATTTCCTTCTCCAGGGGATCTTCCTGCCCAGGGATCGAACCCAGGTCTCCCGCATTGTAGAAAGACGCTTTACCATCTGAGCCACCAGGAAAGTACATATAAATGGAATCATACACTATGTAGTCTTTTGACATTGTTATATTTCACTCAACACAATGCCTTTGAGAGTCATTCAGGTTGTATGTGGCGACATACAACTGAGTTTATTCCCCCTCCAACTGAGTAGTATTACAGTGTATGGGGTACCACATTTGGATACTTGGTTTGTTTGTGGCTTATGGTGATTTCAACAAACTTTTTGCAAATTATGCATGTATGTTTCTGTGTTTACATTTATCTAGGTCAAGTTTTGAGAAACTACATCCTTCAGGCAAAACCCAGCCCGCTGTATGCTTATGCAATACAATCTTATTGCAATACAGCAGTGCCATTTAATTGTTGTCTATGTCTTCTTTTACACTATAAAAACAGTTGAGAGGTTGCAACAGAAAACTGTATGGCCAATAAACCTTAAAATATTCACCAAAATAAAATACAGAAGAGTTTAAAATCATCTGACCTAAGATAAATATCCAGTGTGATACTTCTGTATTATATACTAAATGTTTTATTTTTAAAAAAGATATCACAAGCTTATTTTAAAATTTTCATGGTAAGTCAAAGGAACTAGGTAGTTAAAACAATTTTGAAATAGAAGAATAACATCTTTAGAAATCTTACTGCTCAATTTTATGATATAATATAAAGCTAAGGTAATCAAGATAGTACAGCATTTTTGAGGAAATAGGCATTGAGATCAATGGGAGGAAATAGAAAGTCCAGAAAGAGACTAGCAAAATATGACCATTTGATTTGTGATGGAGATGCAAAGGAATTCAGTGGGGAAATGATAATATTTTCAACAATATTTTCAACAATATTATCATTTTGGAATGATTGAACATCAGCTTCTGAAAACTATTTCATTTTGGGGGGCAATTATAAATTATACTGTATTTTAAAATTTGGTTTTTGCTTTTTTCTAATCTATCAAATTATATTTAAAAATATCTTTAGAGGGACTTCTCTGGTGGTTTAGTGGTTAAGACTTCACTTTCTAATGCAGGGGTATGGGATTGATCTTGCTTGGGCAGCTAAGCTCCAACATGCCTTGCACCCAAAACACCAAAGCATAAAACAACAACTGTATTATAATACATTCAATAAGAGACTTAAAAAATGGCTCACATGAAAAGAAAAATCTTAAAAAACAATTTTTGAGTTGGCCTTATATTTTGTAGTCTTGTTAAACTCCCTAAAGTTAATAGTTTTAGGAGATTTTTGTTTTCGTTTTTGGAAGGTTGGGTCTTCCTGTGTATGTAATCACGCTGTCTGTAAATAAGGGCAAATTTATATTTAACTTTGCAATCTGTATGAAATTCATTTTCTTATGACATTGCCCTGATAAAGACTTTCGGCACAATGTTAAGTGGGAGTATTCAGAGAGAATATCCTTGACTGTTCTGTCAGTATGATTTCAGCTATAGGTATTTTGTTGACACCTTTATTAGTTTGGGAAAGTGACCTCCTATTTATAGTAGTATTGTGTAATAACGCCATATCA
>SJYQ01000394.1:180560-206219 GCA_006410935.1 Redunca redunca | reverse complement strand
TCTTCCAAAGAACACCCAGGGCTGATCTCCTTCAGAATGGATTGGTTGGATCTCCTTGCAGTCCAAGGGACTCTCAAGAGTCTTCTCCAACACCACAGTTCAAAAGCATCAATTCTTCGGCGCTCAGCTTTCTTCACAGTCCAACTCTCACATCCATACATGACCACTGGAAAAACTATAGCCTTGACTAGATGGACATTTGTTGGCAAAGTAATGTCTCTGCTTTTCAGTATGCTATCAAGGTTGGTCATAACTTTTCTTCCAAGGAGTAAGCATCTTTTAATTTCATGGCTGCAGTCACCGTCTGCAGTGATTAAAGCGATTTACATGGCTTGTCACATTTCTTTCTAAGAGTGTTTCTATGAGAAGCTGCAAGATTTTTTCAAGTTGTACTGAACAAAATAATAAACAATGTAACTTTTTAAGATTATAAAAAATTGACATTTAATTTGTAAATTAGTTAATTGAGCATTAGTACCAAATTTGTGAAAGATGGAAGCGTGAAAGTTGCCAATTAATTTAACTGGAAATGGTCCATGCAAAAACTGAAAGTACTAGCTTATTAAATTCATAAGTGTGTACAAATCTGTATGTTGCATGTAAATGAGGTTTCTCTCTGGGTTACAGTCTCATCTCAAGACTTGACTGGGGTAAGATCTTTTTGATGATCACATGGTATTGGCAGAATTTATTTCTTTGGACTGTTTTTCTTTTTCCTTTATCAGTTTTCCCCTGGCTATCAGCTAGAGGTCACATTCAGTTCCTTGCTATATAAGTCTCTAAAATGAATACTGCATATAACAATTGATTTTATCAAAGCAGGGAAGGGAGAGGGTGTTCTAATGTGTAGAAATTACAATCTTATGAAGCATAACCTTGAAAATGTCATTCCACTATCTGTGAAATATTCTGTCCATTAGGACCAAACTGCAGCTCCCACTCACACTACAAGAGAGAGAATTACAAAAGAATGTAAATGTCAGAAATGGAAGGGGCATTTTATCACTTCCCAAGAGCTATAAAACAACATCTAAACAATGTTTATGGGCTAAAATGCTAAATATTTAAAAGCATCAGTTCTCCCAAAAATATCAATATTTTAGACAGTGACAAAATTTACTAAAGTTATCTGAAAAATAAACATGTAAAAAGAATCAGAACATGGTGGAAAAAAAAGCAAATAACACAGTAATAAAGGATCTGCCAGTTACTAAAATACTTATTATTTAAAAAAATAAGTTTGTCACTAGAGAAAAATGACAGTCCCATATATGTACTGGGTTTTTAATTAAGAGGACATTTTAATACCAATATAAATTCTAAGTGGCTAAAAAATCTATACTGAAAATATGAGGGAAATATAAGCTATTAGAAAATCTGGTTAAATAATTTTATACATTTGAAGTATAGAAGGACTTTCTATGCTTGACCTACAATCAGAAGATCATAAAGCCTCACAAATTAGATTATATAAAATTTTTATAAATTTATTTTATAAAAAATACCATTATCAAATAAAAATCTAATAAACAGAGGAAAAGTTTGCAAAACATGTAGTAAATGATAGACTCATTTCCTCAAATAAAATGACTTTATTTAAAAATATTAAAAACAAGGAACAAACGACTTGAGAGAAAAGATTGCTTCAATGTTTGAAAAGATTCTAAAATTCAAACATAATTTAAGACATGCAAACTAACCAAGTACAAAAAGAAACCCAGCTAAATTTGAATAAACCATTAAAATAAGCTGACACCCACTATATGTAAAGAAATCCAAAAGGAAAAATCTTACCTTATTCAAACTATACAATTTGCTATTCCTAACTTGTAATTAGATAATATGTCCACTGTGCCACATTTATCACCTTGGAGGGTCCTGAAAGTGCCCAGGAAGCTGTCAGTTCAGTTCAGTTACTCAGTTGTGTCTGACTCTTTGTGATCGCATGGACTGCAGCACAGCAGACCTCCCTGTCCAGCACCAACTCCCAGAGTTTACTCAAACTCATGTCCTTCGAGTTTGTGATGTCATCCAATCATCTCATCCTTTGTTGTCCCCTTCTGCTCCTGCCCTCAATATTTCCCAGCATCAGGGTCTTTTCAAATGAGTCAGTTCTTCCCATCAGGTGGCCAAAGTATTGGAGTTTCAGCTTAAGCATCAGTCCTTCCAATGATCACCCAGGACTGATCTCCTTTAGGACGGACTGGTTGGATCTCCTTGCAGTCCAAGGGACTCTCAAGAGTCTTCTCCAACACCATCCTTCAAAAGCATCAATTCTGTAGCACTCAGCTTTCTTTATAGTCCAACTTTCACATCCATACATGACTATTGGAAAAACCATAGCCTTGATTAGATGGACCTTTGTTGGCAATATAAAGTCTCTGCTTTTTAATATGCTGTCTAGGTTGGTTATAACTTTTCTTCCAAGGAGTAAGCATCTTTTAATTTCATGGCTTCAGTTACCATCTGCAGTGATTTTGGAACACCAAACACTAAAGTCTGACACTGTTTCCACTGTTTCCCCTTCTATTTGCCATGAAATGATGGGACCGGATGCCATGATTTTTGTTTTCTGAATGTTGAGCTTTAAGCCAACTTTTTCACTCTCCTCTTTCACTTTCATCAAGAGGCTCTTTAGTTCTTCTTCACTTTCTGCCATAAGGGTGCTGTCACCTGCATATCTGAGGTTACTGATATTTTTCCCAGCAACCTTGATTCCAGCTTGTGCTTCATCCAGCCCAGGATTTCTCATGATGTCCTCTACATATAATTTAAATAAGCAGGGTGACAATATACAGCCTTGATGTACTTCTTTTCCTATTTGGAACCAGTCTGTTGTTCCATGTCCAGTTCTTACTGTTGCTTCCTGACCTGCATACAGATTTTTCAAGAGACAGGTCAGGCGGTCTGGTATTCCCATCTCTTTCAGAATTTTCCAGTGTATTGTGATCCACACAGTCAAAGGCTTTGTAGTCAATAAAGCAAAAATAGATGTCTTTCTGGAACTCTCTTGCTTTTTTGATGATCTAGTGGATGTTGACAATTTGATCTCTGGTTCCTTTGCCTTTTCTAAAACAGATGTAAAAGCTTATGACTGGCAGTTAGATCAAATCAATAAAAGGCAGGTTCACCAAATCCTTACATTTGGGATACTCTCAGGCAAAGGTAAACGAGTTCTGAAAGGAAAAGCTTGCCTCATTTTAGTTCAGTCACATTGTCGTGTCCGACTCTTTGCAACCCAATGGACTGCAGCATGCCAAGCTTTCCTGTCCATTACCAACTCCCAGAGTTTGGTCAGACTCATGTCCACCAAGTCAGTGATGCCATCCAAACATCTCATCTTCTGTCGGTCCTTCTCCTATTGCCTTCAATGTTTCCCAGCATCAGGGTCTTTTCCAATCAGTCAGTTCTTTGCATTGGTGGCCAAAGTATTGGAGTTTCAGCATCAGGACTGATTTCCTTTAGGATGGACTGGTTTGACTGCCTTGCAGTCCAAGGGACTCTCAAGAGTCTTTTCCAACACCACAGTTCAAAAGCATCAATTCTTCAGTGCTCAGCTTTCGTTATAATCCAACTCTCACATCCATACATGACAAGTGAAAAAAAGCATAGCTTTTACTAGACAGACCTTTGTCAGGAAAGTAATGTCTTTGCTTTTTAATATGTTTTCTAGGTTAGTCATAGCTATTCTTCCAAGGAACAAGCGTCTTTTAATTTCATGGCTGCAGTCACCATCTGCAATGATTTGGGAGTACACACACACACACAAATCTGTCACTGTTTTCACTTTTTCCCCATCTATTTCCCATGAAGTGATGGGACCAGATGCCATGGTCTTAGTTTTCTGAATGTTGAATTTTAAGCCAACTTTTTCACTCTTCTTTTTCACTTTCGTGAAGAGACTCTATTTCCTCTTCACTTTCTGCCATAAGGGTGGTATCACTGCGTATCTTAGGTTATTGCTATTTCTCCTGGTAGTCTTGATTCCATCTTATGCTTCATCCAGCCTGGCATTTCGTGTTATGTACTTGCATATAAGTTAAATAAGTAGGGTAACAATATACAGCCTTGACATACTCCTTTCCTGATTTGCATCCAGTCTGCTGTTCCATGTCCAGTTCTTCTTGAAGTGCATACAGATTTCTCAGGAGGCAGGTAAGGTGGCCTGGTATTCCCTCCTCTTTAATAATTTTACAGTTTGCTGCAATCCACACTGTCAGAGGTTTTGGCATATTGAATTAAGAGCTTGCCTGCTGCTGCTGCTGCTAAATCGCTTCAGTTGTGTCTGACTCTGTACAACTCTATAAGACAGCAGCCCACCAGGCTCCCCTGTCCCTGGGATTCTCCAGACAAGAACACTGGAGTGGGTTGCTATTTCCTCCTCCAATGCATGAAAGTGAAAAGTGAAAGTGAAGTCACTCAGTCGTGTCCTACTGTTAGCGACCCCATGGACTGCAGCCCACCAGGCTCCTCCATCCATGGGATTTTCCAGGCAAGAGTACTGGAGTGGGGTGCCATTGCTTTCTCCGAAGAGCTTGCCTAACACCACTCAAGTACTTGAATTGATATATAATGCTGCCATGGATTAAAATAATTAATGAAATTTTGTAGATTTTAAGCAATCGCAAAAGGGCATGTTAAGCATATGTTTGTTCATTTTTTTCCTATAATTTTCACACTCTGACATTTAGGGCCTTGCTGACTCTGGAGGAACTGTCTCTTTGAAGGTGAGCTACTTTTAAGATCTAAAGAATTGCTTATATTTTAGTGCTGCTGTCTCAGTTTCATCCCACTTTGTCCTTCCCTCACTCTTTCTACAAATCTGTTGTTCTCCACATAAGGATATCTATTTCTGCCCTGCAAATAGGCTCATCAATACTATTTTTCTTAGATTACATATATATATGCTAATATACCACATTTGTTTTTCTCTTTCACAGTCAGTCAGTCAGTCAGTTCAGTCACTCAGTCCTGTCTGACTCTGTGACCCCAAAGACTGCAGCATGCCAGGCCTCCCTGTCCATCACCAACTCCCAGAGGCTACTCAAACTCATTTCCATCAAGTCAGTGATGCCATCCAACCATCTCATCCTCTGTTGTCCCCTTCTCTTCCTGCCTTCAATCTTTCCCAGCCTCAGAGTCTTTTCAAATGAGACAGCTCTTTGCATCAGGTGGCCAAATTATTGGAGTTTCAGCTTCAACATCAGTCCTTCCAATAAACACCCAGGACTGATCTCCTTTAGGATGGACTGGCTGGATCTCCTTGCAATCCAAGGGACCCTTTCACAGTACCATGCATAAAATAGACAGCTATTGGGAAGTTGCTATACAACACTGGTGCTCAGCCTGGTGCTCTGTGACAACCTAGAAGAATGGGAAGGAGGGAGGAAGTCAGAGGGAGGCTCAAGAGGGAGAGGATATATGTATACTTATGGCTGATTCATGCTGTTGTAAGGCAGAAACTGGCACAACTTTGTAAAGCAATTGTACTCCAATTTAAAAAAAAAAGAAAACAACAACAACTTGCCTGTGACTGACTTTCATCTGCTAACCAACCATTACAAAACCTTCACCCTAAGGACCAACTCTACAGAACTCACACTCAGGGCAACTATTATTCTGCTCTGTTCACCCCAGGACAGGAACTAGACAACTAAGAATAGCACTATGTACCAGGGCTTTATTCAAACTAGTCAATCCTAAATCCTTTTACTCTTTCCTGCTCCTTCTTTTTGGTGGAAACCACAACAAAGACTACTGCTCAACTTTTTCCCCTGACCTCTCTGTCTCTTGACTGACCTTGATGCTTCTCCATGTGAACTTTCAGGGTGTGGCGTTCCCATTTTCCTTGGGATCTATGAGTTTAACAACTGTCTTCTCAATGGTAGTTATCATCTGATACACTGGGCTTGCTATACCCAAATATATAAAATCTGAATTTCAAAGCAAAGTGCTTCAGCAACAGACAGCCAGAGTAGAAAGCAGATCTCTGGGATTGGAATAAGATTTACATAGATAAAACTTCTACCTGAAGTCAATGATTAAACTAAGAAAGGTGTGAAAGTGTGAATAAGAGAGCTCTTCAGGGCTAAGTGTCATATTTCCCTTTTAAAAAGGTTTGAAAACAAATAAAATGGAATAAGTATATTTCATACACTTAGGAGAACATTGAAAGTCCATAAATAGAATTGTTAAAGAAAGGACAATTGCTATAGTTTGAAACTAATGTAATTAAGATTCACATGACAAAATATTTAATAAGACTGTACCAGTGCAGATTTTAATAAGATTATACCAGTGAAGTGACTGTGAAGCAGTACTTTTAATTCTTATTAATTTAATCTCTCAATATATATTGAGTGCCGTCTCTTCCTTTATCCCATCCTGAAAACTAAGGATTTAAAACCTAAAAATTATAATTCCTATTGTAAGGTCCCAGAATCTAGTGACAGTAACAAATAAAGAATGTAAACATAAAAATGTATGATAAAAGACCACAGAAGCATAGAAAAAAAAAAGTATATATATATATATATATATGAATACTCCTCAGCCATATTAAAGAACAAAAGTTTGCAATTTACAGCATATGGATGCTAAGTGAAATAAGTCAGACAGAGAAAAACACACACTGTATGACAGCACATATATATGGAATCTAAAAAGTACAACAAACTATATGTAAGAAAATGAAGCACTCACAGATATACAGAACAAACTGGTGGTTACCAGTCGCAGGGGTGGAGGGACCAGGGGTGGGAATTGGGAGGTACAGACTACTGGATGTAAAGCAGGCTTAAGGGTGTATTGTACAATATGGGGAATAATCAATATTTTCTAATAACTGCAAGTAAAAAATAACCTTTTAAATTGTATAATCTTTTTTAATTTAAAAAATAAAAAATAAATCAGAGCTACCTATAAAAATGTGATATTTTAAAATTTGTAGATGAAATACTGTTAGAGACCAGAGCCCACTGCTATACACAAAAATTCTGATCCGTCTCTTATGGCAATGGGTCCAGCCCAGGGACTGTAAATATATAATACCTGCTTGAGTTTCAGAAATTTGTGATACAAGTTTATTTAGACTGACACTAAAATGCAAGTTAATACCAAAATTCCCTCTGTGACTAACAAATTATTATTTTCAAAAGGACAATCACTGACTCAGAGAAACTATGATGTAACGCAAAAAATGACAACTGACCAATCCCAAGGCAGAGACATTTTAGATTTAAATACATCATCATTTGACAGTTTTGGAATAAAAATACAAGATTAATGGTGGATGAATATACAAAATTTAAAGGATTATGGTGTGTGGGAGGGGTTAGTCAACAAAAACAATCTAAATTGGAAAAAAATACACTATAAGAATAGAGAGAATATAAGATAGTTAACAGAAGAAAAGGATATAAATAATGGAAACAAATAGGTGGTTCCTATAGGACTGCTGCTGCTACTCAATTGCTTCAGTCATGTCTGACTCTGTGTGACCACATAGACGGCAGCCCACCAGACTCCTCTGTCCCTAGGATTCTCCAGGCAAGGACAAAGGAGTGGGTTACCATTTCCTTCTCCATAGGACACCAGGGTATTATCTCCAGAGTGAATCAGCTTCTGTTAGTCATATTTATATTCTAGGAGGAGAGAACTGCATTGGCCTAACTTGGGTCAAGGGCTTCTGTGGTGGCTTCCATAAGGAATCCGCTTGCCAATGAAGCAGATGCAGGCTCAATCTCTGGGTTGGGAAGATCCCCCGGAGAAAGAAATGGCAACCCACCCTGGCCTGGGAGATCCCATGAACAGAGGAGACTGATGGGCTACAGTCTATTGGGTCACAGAAGAGTGGAACATGACTTAGCAACTGAATAACAACAAACTAGGACCAAATGCTCACTCTTCACTCAAATGAAGGTGAATGTGGCAGTCTGTGTTCAAAACTGAAAAACCTGAAGAAGCATTAAAAAATGGAATTTGGTCAACTCAGTTCTCTCTTTGATCTTTTAAATGATGGCTGCACTGCATTATTGCTAGTCCAGAGCCTCCAGATGAAGGTGAAAGAGGAGATTGAAAAAGCTGGCTTAAAACTCAACACTCAAACACTAAAATTATGACATCTGGTCCCATCACTTCACGGCAAATAGATGGAGAAACAATGGTAACAGTAACAGACTCTTTTATTGGGCTCCAAACTCACTGTGAATGGTGATACAGCCACGAAATTAAAAGACAATTTCTCCTTGGAAGAAAAGCTATTACAAACCTAGACAGCACATTAAAAAGCAGACATTACTTTGCTGGCAAAAATCTGTCTAGTCAAAGCTTGGGTTTTTCCACTAGTCACATATGGATGTGAGAGTTGGACAGTAAAACAGGCTGAGTGCCTAATGCCTGATATCTTCAAACTTTGGTGCTGGACAAGACTTTTGAGAGTCCCTTGGATGACAAGCAGATCAAACCAGTCAATCCTAAAGGAAATTCACCTTGAATATTCATTGGAAAGACTGATGCTGAAGCTGGAGCTTCAACACTTTGACCACCTGATGCTGGGAAAGATTGAAGGCAGGAGGAGAAGGGGACGACAGAGGATGAGATGATTGGATGACATCATCAACTCAATGTACATGAGTTTGAGCAAGCTCCAGGAGATGGTGAAGGACGAGGAAGCCTGGCATGCTGCAGTCCGTGGGGTTGTAAAGAGTCAGACACAACTGAGCAACCGAACTAGTCTTTGAGACTGGGACTATATATAAGATCTTTTTCAGAGGGACATCATGTTTGACAGACAACACAGTTTTCTACAAGGAGTGGATAATTCCCCCAAAGAAAAATGAAACTATTGTTCCTTAAAGAGGGTACTGATGGAAAAACCTGGAAAAGTGATGGAAATTCAGTAAGTATCACTAGCTTGACAAGAGACAATCAGGGTGCTTATTTCAATTAAAACATTATTTGCCGCCTGCCTCTTCCACATGAGACAAGATGCTAACCCATACAAGCTTAACATTCATAAACTGACATTTCCCATAAGTGCCCTCACCTGTTTAGGAAGATGTTCTGTGTTCAACCACCTAGCAAACTTGTATCTGGATTAAATCAATGTACAAAATCTCTCCTGGGTGTCTTCTTCCTAATAATGATTGAACTTTGGATACTGAAATCTTATCACTTCTGGTTGTCAGCTGAGCCAATGCCAAAATATATGAATGACAGTACATTAAGTTTCAAAGAGAAAATACAAATTTATGGATTATATAAATCATAATCTGAGTTTCTAAAGATTTCCACCCTCAGTACATAGTCCAGCCAGTTTGGTAGTACTCTACCCTGACTGGCCCTTTCATCAAGTTTGACACATTTTTTTTCAGACTTCAAAATGTAATTGTTACTTTACTTTTTAGGAGGCATTCCCTGAAAATGTGCATTACTCCAAATTTTAAACAGAATCATGATGCCTTAGAAAGCATCACTATGAACAAAGCTAGTGGAGGTGATGCAATTCCAGTTGAGCTATTTCAAATCCTGAAAGATGATGCTGTGAAACTGTTGCATTCAATATGCCAACAAATTTGGAAAACTCAGCAGTGGCCACAGGACTGGAAAAGGTCAGTTTTCACTCCAATCCCAAAGAAAGGCAATGCCAAAGAATGCTGAAGTGAAAAGTGAAAGAGAAGTGAAGTTGCTCAGTAGTGTCCACCTCTTTGCAACCCCATGGACTGTAGGCTACCAGGCTTCTCCATCCATGGGACTCTCCAGACAAGAATACTGGAGTGGGTTACCATTTCCTTCTCTAGAAGAATGCTCAAACTACTACACAATTGCACTCATCTCACACACTAATAAAGTAATGCTCAAAATTCTCCAAGCCAGGCTTCAGCAATATGTAAACCATGAACTTCCAGAGGTTCAAGCTGGTTTTAGAAAAGGCAGAGGAACCAGAGATCAAATTGCCAAAATCTTCTGGATCATCGAAAAAGAAAGAGAGTTACAGAAAAAATATCTATTTCTGCTATTGACTCTTAGAATATGAAATATCTATTTCATATTATTGACTATGCCAAAGACTTTGTGTGGATCAGAATAAACTGTGGAAAATTCTGAAAGAGATGGGAATACCAGACCACCTGACCTGCCTCTTGAGAAACCTGTATGCAAGTCAGGAAGCAACAGTTAGAACTGGACAAGGAACAGACTGGTTCCAAATAGGAAAAGGAGTACGTCAAGGCTGTATATTGTCACCCTGCTTATTTAACTTATATGCAGAGTACATCATGAGAAATCCTGGGCTGGAAGAAGCACAAGCTGAAGTCAAGATTGCCGGGAGATATATCAAAAACCTCAGATAAGCAGATGACACCACCTTTATGGCAGAAAGTGAAGAGGAGCTAAAAAGCCTCTTGATGAAAGGGAAAGAGGAGAGTGAACAAGTTGGCTTAAAGCTCAACATTCAGAAAACTAAGATCATGGCATCCAGTCCCATCACTTCATGGCAAACAGATGGGGAAAAAGTGGAAACAGTGTCAGACTTTATTTTGGGGGGCTCCAAAATCACTGTAGATGGTGATTGCAGCCATGGAATTAAAAGACACTTGCTCCTTGGAAGGAAAGTTATGACCAACCTAGATAACATATTCAAAAGCAGAGACATTACTTTGACAACAAAGATCTGTCTAGTCAAGGCTATGGTTTTTCCAGTGGTCATGTATGGATGTGAGAATTGGACTGTGAAGAAAGCTGAGCGCTGAAGAATTGATACTTTTGAACTGTGGTATTGGATAAGATTCTTGAGAGTCCCTTGGACTGCAAGGAGATCCAACCAGTCCATTCTGAAGGAGATCAGTCCTGGGTGTTCATTGAAAGGACTGATGCTGAAGCTGAAACTCCAATACTTTGGCCACCTGATGGGAAGAGTTGACTCATTGGAAAAGACCTTGATGGTGGGAGGGATTGGGGGCAGGAGGAAAAGGAGATGACAGAGGATGAGATGGCTGGATGGCATTACCAACTCGATGGACGTGAATTTGAGTGAACTCCGGGAGTTGGTGATGGAAAGCGAGGCCTTGCGTGCTGCAGTTCATGGGGTTGCAAAGAGTCGGACACGACTGAGCAATTGAACTGAAATGAACTGAACTGATGATGGTGCTTAAATACCTTCTAATATAAATATGTTAGCCTTACTGGGTATCTTAGAGGAGTTGGACATGACTTAGCAACTAAACAACAACCAACAAATGGGTTTCATACTATATTTTAACCTTAGAATTGTTTACAGGAAACAATCCAAATAATTTAGCCCCTTATTTGCATTTCATAAATCATCAAATAAGGTAAACTTTTTGACAAAGTAGGACGTGAGGTTATCTTTCAAATTCCACAGGTTTATTTAGTCATGAGGAGATAATAGGGATGGATCATAAGAAAATGATATGTTGCTGCTGCTGCTAAGTCGCTTCAGTTGTGTCCGACTCTATGCAACCCCATAGACAGCAGCCCATCAGGCTGTACCATCCCTGGGATTCTCCAGGCAAGAACACTGGAGCAGGTTGCCATTTCCTTCTCCAATGCGTGAAAGTGAAGTCACTCAGTCGTGTCCGACTCTAAGCAACCCCATGGACTGCAGACTACCAGGCGCTTCCATCCATGGGATTTTCCAGGCAAGAGTATTGGAGTATTGTGCCACTGCCTTCTCCGAGAAAATGATATATATGGTGCCAATTAATTAAAGATGCTTTTATACCACAAATTGAGAGAAAATGAGGAGATGCATTTAATGGGCCAGTAATTTAACCTCCATGGTTGTCTCAAGCCCAATTTCCCTAATAGTTGTATCTCATATTCAAGTAGAATTTAGGGAAATATTTTTCTTTTAGTTAATGAAGAATTCCCCAAAAATGTGTCAGACAACATGAGTTGTGATCACTACTTTGGACTTTGCTAGATCTATAAAAATTCTAGTCCAGAAACCACAATATTCTTATGAGTAAACAATATTTTAATCATCTATATGCTGGTCAACCTAAGGCTATGAATAAAAGGTCCAGCTGGCAGCACTGTAAGTAGAATTCTGTGTTTTTTTCTTTTTTTTTTTTCTTTAGAATTAAGAAGAAAAAATGTACACTTCACCAACAACTGTTTCCTTTGAGTCTTGGAAAAACAATTTTAAGGACTATGAATGCTAATCTAATTGCTTATCCACTTTCTTAAAAATTTATGCACTCATGAAATGTTGAAAAGCACAGGGGAACCAATCAGTCAGGTGTGGACTTAAACCTTCTACCCTTTACTAGCTGTGTGACATCACATTTTCAGTATTTCATTTTATATAAAAGTGATCAAATAAACTACCAAGAAGACTCAATGAAATACATAAGCAGAGCACTATTCACAACTCTTGATGCACAGTAAGTCTTTGAAAGTATAGCTATTAACACCAAAATATTAATTGTGGATACTATAGCAAGAACAAAAGAATCCACATAAATTATATTTCTAATAATTCCAAACAAAAGCAAAACCAGTTTTTGAGGATTTTTTTCCGCTCACTTTTAAAAATGCTATAGCTTAAGACTGAAAACACTAACATAGACTTGGAGGTAAGTATTAAAGTTCATATAAAGGTGAGACTTCAAATGACACATATCCTGTTTGGGTGATGGTAAAGAAAAGAGTAATAATTCACCAGTGACTAATCCTGTTACCACAACTATAAACATAGAACAAAAAGTTTCTGTGAGTCCAGCAGTCCCTGTGCTTTCATCTTGTAAATGAATCTGTGAATAAGCTTCTCCCTTCTGCCTGTTCTAATGGCACTGTTGTCAGATTTTCCTTAACTGCTTTTGATTACAAAGCTTGCAGATTTTATGTAAATTACATTAGAAAATCCTGTGTGATTTATGTCTTATGGTATTTAATATATTATAATAATTTTCCATGGTGGAGGATGGGGAATTTCACTGTCTAGATTTCCAAGTAATACAAAAACTTGAAAAATTTAGGTTTACTTACAGTTTCCAAGATTCCCAGTGAGATGACCAAGAAAACAAAAATAATGAGTGAATTTGGGACTGATCTCTAAAATAGTTTAAAATTCAAATTCCATGTGACTAGTTAGAAATTCTGCTATCTATAGTACACATATGAATAGAGTGAAAGGAAGTTTAACTTGGTTTACATCTCTCTTTAGTATATATACAAAGTTAACACAGTAAGCTAATATGTCTTCTCTAACTCAGAGGAAGAGAGAATGAAGATAGAGTTGAGGACATCAAAGAGGACAAAAGTTTTCAGAGGCTGTTTCTTGAAATTCTGACAGCCACAACCTATCAAAACGTGCCCCCTTCTATTTTATTTCTTTTTGTAATTACATTTAATATAGTTTTTATCTTTTCATCATTCTATCATCATTATTACATATATCAGCCATTTGGAAATTATTCTATTTGTGCACATTTTAGTTGAGACAGAATACCTTTCTTTACTTTCTTATTTCTGGAGACCAAGAACTATAAACACTCAATTGACATTTGATGACATTTGATGTCCCTCATCCCCACCTTGGCAAAAAGAGGAAATCCTTGAAAGGTTAAAACACTCATATTTAACTTAAACTTGGAATTGCAAAACCACATGACAACTTCATGTATCACTTTGGAGAGTCTCAAATCTATTTCACCAACTTTACACTGACTCATTTTATTTTAAATGCCAGAAAAGGGTAGGTAACTGCATTTTAAATGTCTAGAGTGACTCTTCTACCAGCTTTAAATCATTGGCTATTGCTAACCCACAGAGTTCACAACACACACACAGTCCACTTGGTGGGCAGACTAATAAGTATGTCCCCAGGGTTTGCATTATCAACAGCTCCTATTGAGTTCAGCTCTGTGGGGTTCTCAAAGTAATGTGCTGTTTAAATGGATTTGTCTCTGTGTATTTCCATCCAGGGTCTTTCTTAGAAGTAACTTCACTTTAAGTTTTAAGATAAAGTGACAATTATAATCTCAATTAGTTAATCAAAATGGGAATGAAGCACATGCAAAATCAATTACTTAAAGGATGGCATTATAGATGCTATAATGCAAGACTCAGGAAATAAATTCAGAAAATTTAGCCTAATGATTCCAAACCTAGAATTTTAATTTATTAAAAACTTTTATTTTACTGGTGAATCCTCAAATGATGATTTTTTTAAGCCAGTGATTAATTTCTGGGTACCACAGCAATATATTGATTTCATTAACTGCTATAAACTAATAGATCAGTACTAATAGCAGTATCACTATAGAACTATGTATAAAATTCAGCATGTAACTATGAGCTTAATTTTCTGTACGTTTTAACAGGCACTGGTGGCATTTAAGCAGCAATCTACCAAACAAGTAAAAATGTGGCATTGGAAAATGCACCAAATCAGAATGAAAAATGAGAATATCCAGTAATTTCTGATAGTATTATTTTATGTCATAATTTAGTATATGAAAGCATGATTTAAAACATGGCTTGAAGAATGAAAGTGCTAATTTTGGAAATCAGGAGGAAATTCTTCATTATATGCACTAATAATTATTTGTTCTGTATTGATAGTGTTTTTAAAAATATATGTTGTCTTATTAAAGATTTTTAATGTCATCAAAAGAAGCAGAAAGAATATTATAAAACCACAGAGATAATTTGAAACAACCAATTTTAAGAACAAGCTTAGAATAGGAAACAAATATAAAAATATTCTAAATGATTTTTCTCTGCTCTCCAATTCTAAGATCTATATTAAAAAAGAGAGTCTACTGAGGCCACCATCACCCTAATACTAAAACCTGACAAAGATGCCACACACACACAAAAAAGAAAACTATAGGCCAATATCACTAATGAACATAGATGCAAAAATCCTTAACAAAATTCTAGCAATTAGAATCCAACAACACATGAAAAAATCATACACCATGACCAAGTGGGCTTTATCCCAGGGATGCAAGGATTCTTCAATATTTGCAAATCAATCAAAATGATACATGACATTAACAAGTTGAAAGATAAAAACCATATGATTATCTCAATAGATGCAGAGAAAGCCTTTGACAAAATTCAACATCCTTTTATGACAAAAACTCTCCAGAAAGCAGGAATAGAAGGAACATACCTCAACATAATAAAGGCTATATATGACAAACTCACAGCAAACATTATCCTCAATGGTGAAAAATTGAAAGCATTTCCCCTAAAGTCAGGAATAAGACAAGGACGCCCACTTTCACCATTACTATTCAACATAGTTTTGGAAGTTTGGGCCACAGCAATCAGAGAAGAAAAAGAAATAAAAGGAATCCAAATTGGAAAATAAGAAGTAAAACTCACACTGTTTGCAGATGACATGATCCTCTACACAGAAAACGCTAAAGACTCCATCAGAAAATTACTAGCGCTAGTCAGTGAATATAATAAAGTTGCAGGATATGAAATCGACACACAGAAATCCCTTGCATTCCTATACACTAATAAGGAGAAAATAGAAAGAAATTAAGGAAACAGTTCCATTCACCATTGCAATGAAAAGGATAAAACACTTAGGAATATATCTATCTAAAGAAACTAAAGACCTATATATAGAAAACTATAAAACACTGATGAAAGAAATCAAAGAGGACACTAATAGATGGAGAAATATACCATGTTCATGGATCAGAAGAATCAATATAGTGAAAATGAGTATACTACCCAAAGCAATCTACAGATTCGATGCACTCCCTATCAAGCTACCAGCGGTATTTTTCACAGAGCTAGAACAAATAATTTCACAATTTGTATGGAAATACAAAAAAACCTCGAATAGCAAAGCAATCTTGAGAAAGAAGAATGGAAGTGGAGGAATCAACCTGCCTGACTTCAGGCTCTACTACAAAGCCACAGTCATCAAGACGGTATGGTACTGGCACAAAGACAGAAATATAGATCAATGGAACAAAATAGAAAGCACAGAAATAAATCCATGCACCTATGGACACCTTATCTTTGACAAAGGAGGCAAGAATATACAATGGATTAAAGACAAACTTTTCAACCAGTGGTCCTGGGAAAACTGGTCATCCACTTGTAAAAGAATGCAACTAGAACCCTTTATAACACCATATACAAAAATAAACTCAAAATGGATTAAAGATCTAAACGTAAGACCAGAAACTATAAAACTCCTAGAGTAGAACATAGGCAAAACACTCTCCAACATACATCACAGCAGGGTCCTCTATGACCCACCTCCCAGAATATTGGAAATAAAAGGAAAAATAAACAAATGGGACCTAATTAAACTTAAAAGCTTCTGCACAACATAGGAAACTATAAGCAAGGTGAAAAGACAGCCTTTGGAATGGGAGAAAATAATAACAAATGAAGCAACTGACAAACAACTAATCTCAAAAATATACAAGCAACTTATGCAGCTCAATTCCAGAAAAACCAATGGACCCAATCAAAAAATGGGCCAAAGACCTAAACAGACATTTCTCCAAAGAAGACATACAGATGGCTAACAAACACATGAAAAGATGCTCAACATTACTCATTATCAGAGAAATGCAAATCAAGACCACAATGAGGTACCATTTCACACCAGTCAGAATGGCTGTGACCCAAAAGTCTACAAGCAATAAATGCTGGAGAGGGTATGGAGAAAAAGGAACCCTCTTACACTGTGGGTGGGAATGCAAACTAGTACAGCCACTCTGGTGAACAGTGTGGAGATTCCTTTAAAAACTGGAAATAGAACTGCCTTATGACCCAGCAATTCCACTGCTGGGCATACACACCAAGGAAATCACAATTGAAAGTGACACGTGTACCCCAGTGCTCATCGTGGCACTGTTTATAATAGCCAGGACATGGAAGCAAGCTAGATGTCCACCAGCAGATGAATGGATAAGAAAGCTATGGAACATATACAGAGTGGAGTATTACTCAGCCATTAAAAAGAATACATTGGAATCAGTTCTAATGAGGTGGATGAAACTGGAGCCGATTATACAGAGTGAAGTAAGCCAGAAAGAAAAACACCAATACAGTATACTGACACATATATATGGAATTTAGAAATATGGTAATGATAACCCTGTATGTGAGACAGCAAAAGAGATGCAGATGTACAGAACAGAATTTTTGACTCTGTGGGAGAGGGAGAGGGTGGGATGATTTGGGAGAATGGCATTGAAAACATGTATAATATCATATATGAAATGAGTTGCCAGCCCAGGTTCAATGCCTGATACTAGATGCTTGGGCTGGTGCATTGAGACGACCCAGAGGGATGGTATGGGGAGGGAGGAGGAAGGGGGGTTCAGGATGGGGAACATGTGTATACATATGGTGGATACATGTTGATGTATGGCAAAACCAATATGATATTGTAAAGTAATTAACCTCCAATTAAAATAAATGTTTATATTAAAAATAAATAAATACTGGATAACCACAAAGTTAAATGGAGAATTATTTATGGGTTAATTTTAGAGGAATGAAGAATAGGGGGCATATGAATTTCTTTAAAAAAAAAATAAGAGCCTCATATTTTATAATGCCTAACAATAGACTTAAGGTACAATGTATTAGCAAATCAATTGCACTTTGAGCAAAAGTATCCCTAGAAGATTTGGAAGAACACAGAGTATTGGAAAGATTATTGAACTTGGAATCAGATGACTAGATCCCACTCCAAATTTTGACATGAAAGGTATTATATATTTGAAGCTACCCACAGTTTTGATAAATATTAATAAAGTAATTGAATCACAAGAAAATTAGAGATATTTTTAAAGCTTGGAGAAGGAAATGGCGACCCACTCCAGTACTCTTGCCTGGAAAATCCTATGGACTAAGAAGCCTGGTAGGCTACAGTCCATGGGGTCGCAAAGAGTCGGACACGACTAAGCGACTTTCCCACCACCACAAGAGAATAGTTAAAATTTTCTACAAAGAGTTTTCATATATCCCTCCTCTAGATTTCTCTAATATTTCCATTTTATATAACAAAGTGTAACTGTTAGAACCAGAAGATGAACACTGTTACAATACTATGAACTAAAGTAAAGACATTATTCACATTTCATCAGTTTTTCTACTAACATTTTCTTTTCGCTCCAAGATCAAATCCAGGATCCCACACTGCACTTAGTTACTTCTTAGTTTTAGTCTGTACTCAGACTTTGTATTTTATTACCTAGACACTTTCAAAGAATACTGATATCACTGTGTCTAATGTAAGTGAACTTGGTTGAGTGTGAGACTTCTTCACTACTATGTATTTTCTTGTCAAGAATATCACAGGGCTAATGTCAAGTTCTTAACATGCCACTTCACAAGGCTCAAATCTCTGTTATGTTACTACTGATGATGTTGATACTCCTGTTTCTCTACACGTAATGTCTTTCTTTTTTGGTTAATATATATATTTTAAGAGTGGTACCTATATATTAATGAATTCACAATTATTTCAGCTTTCTGGGTAAAAATCAAGGTCTACTATATCTATTTTGCTGCTCAAATTGTTAATAGCTACTTCGGTTTGGCACCTGTATTTTTCAATAAGCCTGCATCTTTTTATTGAGAATGTATTTTCTGACACTGACAGAAGGATAAACCAGAAACTGAAGTGTTTGGTTTCCTATCAGAGGTAGCTAGGAACAAAATGGAAAAGAGCAAACATCAGTAATATTATAGCAGAGTTGAGGAGCAAGTGACATTTCTCATTATCTTTTGTGTAGTTCAAACTTTAGAGCCATAGCCATATTTCATATAAAATTAACATACTCCCCAAATAAATTAACAATTAAAATCAATTAGGATGTGGGGAAATTAAAAATGAAATACCAATACTAACAAATAAACAACTATTATTTATATGCTGTTCAGTACAAAGGAAAAATATATTTTAAGTAACTTCAGAAAACAGTATCTTGCCTGAATACTGTTGAATAAATTTGTTTCAAGCAGGAATGTGGGAATATAGGTAGCAACTCTTAAATTGTTTTGCATATATACTGCAGTTAATCAAATATCTTGTAGCATATAAGAACCAGGTTTCTCACTGCTAAAGAAGTAATTCACAAGTAAAGAAAGTAGGCAGCTACATTTAACTCTGTGATATTGGATATGAATTCAACTTTAATACAAATTTATATATATATATATGTATATATATGATGAATTTTGGAGCAGGAAATGGCAGCCCACTCCAGTACTCTTGCCTGGAAAATCCCATGGATGGAGGAGCCTGGTAGGCTACAGTCTACAGGGTCTCAAAGAATCAGACATGACTGAGTGACTTCACTTTCACTTTTCATTTTCATGCATTGGAGAAGGAAATGGCAACCCACTCCAGTGTTCTTGCCTGGAGAATCCCAGGGATGGAGGAGCCCGGTGGGCCATCTATGGGGTTGCACAGAGTTGGACATGACTGAAGTCACTTAGCAGCAACAGAAGCATGATGAATTTATATCACTCATAAAATGCATTGTATGTATACAGCTGACACTTTAACAACATGAGCTTGAAATGCATAGGTCCACTTAAATTCAGATTTCTCTCAATAAATACTATGTTACTACAGGATCTATCATTGATTGAATACATGGATGGGGAGCTGTGAATTCAGAAGCCAATGATAATTTTTTTTTTTTTCCAACGATAATTTATTCTAGGATTTTTTACTGCATGAGGGTTAGCAACCCAATCCCTGTGTTCAAAGGTCAATTGTGGAGATACATATTTATATCCACACAAAAATAATTAGATATATAAATATGGACATGTTTATTTGTGTGATAGCACCCATGTAATAACAAGCACACCCAGAGTCCAGCTCCTGGATTCTAAATGCCATTGTCCATTTAGATACATTTAGAATTTACCAAATACTCCTTGTGGATTCTAGAGTTGTAGCAGGAGAAATAATTTAAGGTATTTTAATAATGTAGCTTAAAAATACTCCATTATCATCAGGATAAGAGCATTTGTACATTAAACAAATGTTTTGCTACAATATAGGAAGATATCTCCTCAATATCAGTGAGTTAGACAATAGGTTTTTCTAATCACACTAAAGGAAGGAAAACACTTGATCATATCAAGTCAAAACCAACTAAGGAGTCCTCAACTCTGCAAGCCAAAGATTCCAAGACTGATATGTAATGTGTTTAAGTTATGCTTATATTTTCTCTTTTAATAATTTATATATTTTCCTATCTTACCCCTCTAATAAAGCAATAATAGGGTTTTATTTTTTATTAGGACTCCCAAATACATTTTTCCTATATATTTAATTCTTGCAAAAATATTCATGAAATATGCATAATAACCAATATCTAGATTCTAAAAATGAAGAATATGAGATACAAACCACTCTTCACAGGTGCAGTCCAGAAGTGGATTATGAAAAATACACAGATAGTTATAATACAGGGTATAATCTATTATTGCTGCAAAACAATACAAAAGCTGTGTTCTGGAAAATTGATATAAGTTGATAAATAATTGCTGCTTTCAGAGAAAAGTGACATTTGAAGAGGATCATGAAAGATAAGCTTTAAACAGGGTGTGATAATACTAGGTAAAGGAAATCTAGTATGTCAAAATAATGTTTCAAAAGGTGAATTTTTCAGTGTGTTCTAAACTCAGTACAATCAGTTAGCTATGCCCATAAAGGCTGCAACATTCTTAAAACTCACTGTGTTAAAACCACTGTTATTTATTCAGAGTAGGTCTAGACTAGGAAAAAACAGGAGCAATTACTTCTGCCTCCAGAGTTTGTATCTTTCTCCTGCACCCAAGAGCCAGTCTGGGGATGATATTCCTACAGTTGTGGAAGAGATGTAAGAGAGAAATTCTCGGCTTCTGTCATATCTGCCAAAGTCCTATTAGCCAAAGCAAGTTACATAGCCAAATCCAAAATCAAAGAATAGCGATTACTACTTAGTCTATGTAAGTAGTAGGCACAGTAAATATTTAAATACACACACACACACACACACACACACAGTACAAAAATCACATCATTACTGGTTTTCTTTCAGTAAATACCCTCCCTGAAATTCTACTGAAATTTTACAGCTTTTTCTTTTTTGAATATGCTTCTAAATTAAGAAACACATAATAAGTTATATATTTTTGTACCAGTTACCAGTTATCACAGTCCACTACCTTGATTTTTTCATATTTTTAAAAGTATTTGAGCAAAAAGTCTACTACCTTGACTTTTAATATATTACCTGTTCATTACAGTTTATCTTAT
This sequence comes from Redunca redunca, assembly GCA_006410935.1. NCBI lineage: Eukaryota > Metazoa > Chordata > Mammalia > Artiodactyla > Bovidae > Redunca > Redunca redunca. The sequence continues at coordinate 184,939 of SJYQ01000394.1, read as the reverse complement.
TTGCAGTAACTAAATGTAGTATATCAAGTGCTCACTTCCACACCACATAGATTAAAATTAGAATACAAATTAGCATGGTCCCTGAACAAGGATAACATGCAAATTCATGAAGCTTTTTTTTTTTTTTTTCTGAAACAGTAAGTAAACTATAGATATCTCAGGCAAAGTGTAATAAATATACACAGTAGTACATACTATAGTCAAACAGTCTGATAAATATTGCTTCAGTGGAAATCATGGAGAAGGAAATGGCAACCTACTCCAGTATTCTTGCCTGGAGAATCCCATGGACAGAGGAGCCTCTTGAGCTGCCATCTATGGAGTCACACAGAGTCGGACACGACTGAAGCAACTTAGCAGCAGCAGCAGCAATGGAAATCATATTACAATATATAAATAAGTCTAAGTAGTATGTTATATACCTTACATTTTACAAAATGTATCATGTCAAATATAACAATATTTTTAAAGACAGGGTAGTGGTTTTACATTCCATTGCACTTTTTATTTTCAAATGTCTCCTGTAGAACTGAAACTGAACAATGACTAGTAGGAGAAACTGATTTAAAAGATTCATTTTAGTTAGAAAATACCTTGATGCTGAATATGGTTCTAAATAACATTTTTACTCTCAGTTTTTAGAGAGTACTGTAACTTCAATTAAAAATATACCAGAAAAAGACTGCTTTTTGATATAATGGTAACCAGTTAGGCAGAATAATGTAGTTCAATCTTAGCATATCTAACACTTTGAAACGTTTGACAAGGTGCATCTTCTAAGAACTTCTATATCCCAAAGCCAGTGTTTATGTGAAGGATTACAAATTTATGTCTAGTTATTGATATTAAGAGAATTTTCATGTTCAATTGATAGTGACTTTTAGCTTTTCTAATATAAACATAATACTCTGTATACTATCAGGTACTTTCCAGGGAGAATACTAGTAGGTTTATAAATGTGGTATACTAAAATACATTACACAGATGTACAGGTTCATTTTTCCATTGTTGCCATCACTTGTTCCACAGAGAGCTCAAATGCTCATGTAAGGTACTTAAACTTTTAAGATCTATAAGGCTGAGGTTTCTCATACAAATCATAAGAAAATTAAGGTATCTGTCTCCCAATATATATAAGTGATAGAAATCAATCTGTCTATACAAATTTATTATGTTTTCAAATAACTCCAGAATGTGGTTTTTTTTTAAGTTGACTTTATTTTCCACACATTTTTTTATATTTATGGCCAATAAAACAAACTGTAACTTACTATATTAAAGCAAGCAAGATATATGTGTCTGTGTGTATATATATACACATACTGCAACAACAGCTGATAAGAATCTGAGAACTTTGAAAGTACTCAGATCAGTTTATATTTGGATGTATATTCTTTGGACTTAGTAAATATTAAGTCTCTAGTAGATATATGTCAGTAATAGGTACTGTGAATGTGAGTATTTATCTCCTGTTTACATTTCAGGGGTGTTGGAAGTTTTTCTCATTTGATATAAGATTGTACTATATTCATTTCAAAAGATCATCTGAATTTTTTTTGGTAAAACTATAGAAAAATCACCTTAAAATAGGACTCTCCTTCACTATATATATTTGCTTAGAATAAATGAAATGCACCAACAAAAATGAACAAGTCACAAATTAGTTTTCAATTTACATGCAAATTTCATCAACTTTCCTATGACAATCATGCCTCATTCCTCATTCCATAAAGTCAGTAGCCCAGAATAGAATATCCATGACAATGTATCTGTGCACTTCTATGAATTCACAAAGGGTTTTTTAAATGATTTAGACCACTGGATGTTATGACCACACTTTAGAGTATAATAAATAAAATGTAGTACATAACACACTGTTTCTTGTTGAAAATGAAACATTTTTTACTCCCTAAATTTAACCATTAAACAGCCTCTTTAACAAGTGGTGCTGGGAAAACTGGTCAACCACTTGTAAAATAATGCAACTAGAACCCTTTCTAACACCATACACAAAAATATAAACTCAAAATGGATTAAAGATCTAAACATAAGACCAGAAACTATAAAACTCCTAGAGGAGAACATAGGCAAAACACTCTCCAACATACATCACAGCAGGATCCTCCATGACCCACCTCCCAGAATATTGGAAATAAAAGGAAAAATAAACAAATGGGACCTAATTAAACTTAAAAGCTTCTGCACAACAAAGGAAACTATAAGCAAGGTGAAAAGACAGCCTTCAGAATGGGAGAAAATAATAGCAAATGAAGCAACTGACAAACAACTAATCTCAAAAATATACAAGCAACTCATGCAACTCAATTCCAGAAAAATAAACGACCCAATCAAAAACTGGGCCCCCCAAAATAGAAATTTCTCCAAAGAAGACATACAGATAGCTAACAAACACACGAAAGGATGCTCAACATTATTCATTATCAGAGAAATGCAAATCAAGACCACAATGAGGTACCATTTCACACCAGTCAGAATGGCTGTGACCCAAAAGTCTATAAGCAATAAATGCTGGAGAGGGCATGGAAAAAAGAAACATGTATACTTATATTGTAAATTGTAATTTCAACCAGAAGTAAATTTTTTTTTCTTTAAAAATAAATAAATAAATAAAGATAACCCTCTTACACTGTGGGTGGGAATGCAAACTAGTACAGCCACTCTGGAGAACAGTGTGGAGATTCCTTTAAAAACTGGAAATAGAACTGCCTTATGACCCAGCAATTCCACTGCTGGGCATACACACTGAGGAAATCAGAATTGAAAGTGACACGTGTACCCCAGTGTTCATCGTGGCACTGTTTATAATAGCCAGGACATGGAAGCAAGCTAGATGTCCACCAGCAGATGAATGGATAAGAAAGCTGTGGTACATATACACAATGGAGTATTAATCAGCCATTAAAAAGAATACATTGGAATCAGTTCTAATGAGGTGGATGAAACTGGAGCCGATTATACAGAGTGAAGTAAGCCAGAAAGAAAAACACCAATACAGTAAACTAACACATATATATGGAATTTAGAAATATGGTAACTATAACCCTGTATGTAAGACAGCAAAAGAGACGCAGATGTACAGAACAGAATTTTTGACTCTGTGGGAGAGGGAAAGGGCGGGATGATTTGGGAGAATGGCATTGAAACATGTATAATATCATATAAGAAATGAATCGCCAGTCTAAGTTTGATGCAGGATATGGGATGCTTGGGGCTGGTACACTGGGATAACCCAGAGGGATGGTATGGGAAGGAAGGTGAGAGGAAAGTTCAGGAGTGGGAACTTATGTACACCCATGGCAGATTCATGTTGATGTGTGGCAAAACCAATACAGTATTTTAAAGTAAAAAAAATTTAAAAAAGTCATACATGGAAATTTTTTTTACATTGTTTTCAGAAAAATATCTTAATTTTCATCTTTGGGGTTGTTCTGAGTATCTCTCCTTTTCCACTGGCTTTGTGTACTTCATTAATAATTTTGAGGGCATACATTTGTCTTCTTAACCTATAATTGGAAGAAAAGCTATAACCAGCCAAGACAGCATATTAAAAAGCAGAGACATTACTCTGCCAACAAAGGTCCATCTAGTTAAATCTATGGTTTTTCCAGTAGTCATGTATGGATGTGAGAGTTGGACTGTGAAGAAGGCTGAGCGCTGAATAATTGATACTTTTGAGCTGTGGTGTTGGAGAAGACTCTTGAGAGTCCCTTGGACTGCAAGGAGATCCAACCAGTCCATTCTAAAGGAAATCAGTCCTGAATGTGCATTGGGAGGACTGATGCTGAAGCTGAAACTGAAGTACTTTGGCCACCTGATGAAAAGAACTGACTAAGTGGAAAAGACCCTGATGCTGGGAAAGATTGAAGGCCGGGGGAGAAGGGGATGACAGAAGATGAGATGCTTGGATGGCATCGCCGACTCAGTAGACGTAAGTTTGCGTAAGCTCTGGGAGCTGGTGATGGACCAGGAGCCCTAGTGTGCTGCAGTCCATGGGGTCAGAAAGAGTAGGACACGACTGAGTGACTGAACTGAACTGAACAGCTAATTTATCTCTGAAGTGTTTTTAGTCTATTAGTATAAATTTTAATCAGAATAAGGCAGTTATCTTTCCTTTCTTTCCCTTTTTAAAGAAGAAAAAAGCTGAAAAACCTTACCATGGAATTCCTGTTCCATAATTTAAAAAGGCCAAGCTATGTGCTCAAGTTAAGGATATATATGCTGATGAACAAACATCTGTCAATAGATTTCCCAAAGCCCTGAAAGTTTATCATTTGTTTCTACTTTTGACTTAGTCTCTCACTTTAATAAAAATAAACTTGCTATTTCAAGCCAAATATTTAAAAAATTTTTTGAAATAC
>SJYQ01000394.1:162416-176634 GCA_006410935.1 Redunca redunca | reverse complement strand
GGTTTTAATTCAGAATTTATAAAGAAAAAGGAAAGAAAAATAGACATTACTTAGGATTGAATAATTAGATTTCTGGATGAAACCTACCAGGAATAAAGGTTCCAAATTACTGAATTCAAACTTGAAGACACCAAGAACTAAAAAAGGGGAAATAATTTGTTTTCTTGTCACAATCAATAACTTATGACTTATAACAAATTCCCATGTGCTAATTTCCAATTCAGTGTTCCTATTGTTATAAAACTGTAGTGCATTTTTTACCCTCTTTGGCTTTTCTTTTCTTCTTTCTGCCTTTAATTACCTACTCATCAACTGAGGTACAAGTCATTGAACACAAAGTATTGACCACTATTTTCCCTGATTATTTTGCGTGCATGTATCTAAAATCATTCACCTGAAAATTATGAACTGTAACATTTTGTCCACATCATAAAATGGAACTTGTTAAAGTTTTCCAATTTTCCCCCCTAAAATCCTACTCTCCCCCATATAAGAATATGATTTAGCTCACTGAACCAGCAATTTTTCATAAGTTACACTTCTACTGTCTGCATTCTGTTAAGATTTCTCAGAGTTCCCTAAATTTTTGTACTGGAACATTCTACACAGGTTAGAGCATACTTATGATGGGCAGCTGGGATGGAGATCTTGGGAGGCACTGAATTGTTCTGAAATTAAATTAGGCAATCTCTTGGAAATTGAGTCCATGATATATTAAAGAAAAATGGTTTTGAAATGTCACTGCCCTCCAAGTATTCACTATGCCAAAATCTAGCTTGGTGATGATTTTAGCACGCAAGTAATAAACTTCTTGAAAATAAAGTTTGCATTTTAAAATGCTGACATTTTCATTATAAAAAAAAGATCTCAACCATCTGAATAGAGACAAGATGTGTGTGTGTGTATTTTCTTTTGTTTTTCCAAAAGTAGGAAACTTGAATGATTATTTTCACATGATACAGTAAATTTGACACTCTTTAAAAGATGCTATTAGATACAAAAAAGAAAATCAAGGCAGTAAGAGCACACATATGCATTAAATTTCAACAATGATAATTGCTGAAACTGTATCTTTTTACTTAGCCTTTGAGCTACCTATCACCCCCACACACAAACTCCAGATGTCTTTTCACTCCTTTCTTCTTATCATGCCTTTTACAAAGAAATGAACCTAGCTAGATTTGTGTGTACCATCCAAAAGTCTTCCTATATCTAATTGGTTTCCCCAGACAAAGTGGCAAGAGTTTTAAATGACAGAATTTATGCATAAATACCAGCACAAAGCAATGAATTATTTTTAGATCCCTTCCTCTATTCTCTATTATATCATAGTCTATCCATAATAGTAAAGTCTCACAAAGTGAGATGTCCATTATTGCAAATTTAAAATTGCACACTACCAGAGTTTCTGTTTCCTAAAATACTACATAATCTAGCCTAGGCAATCGTTTATGTTTTCCCAGCCTATTTTGCTTTTCAATCTGGCTTGTTACCAAGTAAGAGAGCAAAGCACAACTGAAGCATGACTACCTATTTTACTGATCAAACTGTTCCTTGAATTTTCCTGAATCAGCCAGCTTAAATCAGTGGCTTAAAAAATCTGGCATGTAAACAACAGATCACAGTCCAATGAAAGAGAGATTGTTACTGCAGAGGAGGAAAGAGGCTGAAAGGTTTTGAGAAAACATTTGATTCAGCAAAGGAACTGAACCTGAAAATAGCTAAGGGATCCTAGGCTTGCCGCATATTTGAATACCATAGCAAGCATACTGGAAGAGCAACAACAGTGGATAAGAACAATAATCTTCATTTCTTCTTTATCATCCATTGGTAGAAATTCTGTTTGGCTGACAGGTCAAAAAATAGATGCAGAAAGTCACTTATTAGTGAGATATAAAATAAAAAAAAGTGAGTTGTAATAAGTAGCTAAAATATGGGCATTTTTGCTGTAATATTAACTCTGATGCATATAATTTTTATAATTTGGGGGAATTTGCTTTATATTCAGTACAAAACACAATACTTCAGATGATTATTGGATAACAGTATAATTACTATAAGAAACCACAGTGCAATATTGTTTAATGAGTTCAGAAGAGTACACAGCAAATAAAGACTAGAGAATGCAAACTAGGTGTCATTGTTACACATTTTTATTTTCAGTGATTCTTACAAAACTGTGTTTTCTTTTTTAATTTATTTTTGTGAGAATTCAGGACTTTGTGTGTGTATGAGTGTCATTTCCATGTGTGTGCTTGCTGATGCTTTGCCAGTGTGCACAAGAATGAAACAGGATTGGCTGACAGGTACAGTAAAGAGATAAAAGCAAAGAGAAAAGAGATAAAATATTGGGAGAGTATGGCATACTTTATAACTGGTGAAATTTGAGCAGGGAAGAAAGAGTTCATGGAATACAGTCTTTACGCAAACACTTGACACTGAAGCCCTGACTTAAGAATCTGTAGTTGAGAGTCCAAATATGTTGAATGTTTTTCAGTATGCTTAACAGTCTCATTCAATAAAATAGTGTTTAACCAATAACTGCTGCTTCCAGTCTTGAGAAATTGATAGTTTTGCAGAAAGTGTGGCTCCTACTGCAACCCAAGAATTTTGCAAATAATCTTCATTCCTTAACACTCAAGTAAATGTTCCAATCCAGACTAAATGTTCTAGTCACTATTATTGTTTCTAGGTTCTGGCACAACTTGCCTATAATCTCGAGTAGCAGGTGCCGCACTCCACACCCACCCTCAGAACATCTAGTACTTTCCTAATTGTCAGCCCCTAAGAAGGACAATCTCCAGGGAATCCTGTCTTGGCATAAGGAATATATAGGTTCCATTCTTTTGTTTCCAATAAATGCTAGAACATAAGATAATTATGCTCTTTAATTTAGTTTGAGTACAAACTTCCAATTGCTTTCTTCACCACCTAATTTCCTGAAGAATCTCTGGGTTACAATTTCTAACAAACTGGCATTATATCACATATAATTGGCTTCTACAGGAAATATCTAGTTTGAAAACGGATGTCCCACAATGTTGCAAGACTAAATTCTGCACTTTTTAAACATGTTCTGACATTGAAGGTGTACCCATGTCAGGTAAATCTCTATTCTCATTATATTATTAATATTATGCAAATATGATTGAGGATATTTTTAGTAGTATATGTATTCTTAAATTAGGCTGTTCATCAAAATCACCAGAGCATTGCATTTAAAAATATGGATCTTGATGAATAAGTGATCTGGAAGATAGAATAGTGTAAATCAACCAATCAGGACAGCAGACAGAAAAGCAAATTAAAAACAAATGAAAGCAATATACAAGACATTGCAGATATTATAAAGCATCTCAGTTGACACACAATAGTGATCTCAGAAGGAGAAGAAACAGAAAAGGGGATAAAAATGATATTTGAAGAACTTATAGATGAAAATTCACCAAACCTAAAAATTCTCCTTTGACTGTGTGGATCACAATAAACTGTGGAAAATTCTGAAAGAGATGAGACTATCAGACCACTTGACCTGTCTCTTGAGAAACCTGTATGCAGACCAGGAAGCAACAGTTAGAAATGGATATGGAACAACAGACTGGTTCCAAATTGGAAAAGGAGTATGTCAAGGCTGTATATTGTCACCCTGCTTATTTAACTTATATGCAGAGTACATCATGAGAAACGCTGGGCTGGAAGAAGCACAAGCTGGAATCAAGATTGCTGGGAGAAATATTGATAATCTCAGATATGCAGATGACACCACCCTTATGGCAGAAAGTGAAGAGGAACTAAAAAGCCTCTTGATGAAAGGGAAAGAGGAGAGTGAAAAAGTTGGCTTAAAGCTCAACATTCAGAAAACTAAGATCATGGCATCTGGTCCCATCACTTCATGGGAAATAGATGGGGAAACAGTGGAAACAGTGTCAGACTTTATTTTGGGGGACTCCAAAATCACTGAAGATGGTGATTGCAGCCACAAAATTAAAAGATGTTTACTGCTTGGGAGGAAAGCTATGACTAACCTAGATAGCATATTGAAAAGCAGAGACATTACTTTGCCAACAAAGGTCCATCTAGTCAAGGCTATGGTTTTTCCAGTAGTCATGTATGGATGTGAGAGTTGGACTGTGAAGAAGGCTGAATGCCGAAGAATTGATGCGTTTGAACTGTGGTGTTCGAGAAGACTCTTGAGAGTCCCTTGGACTGCAAGGAGATCCAACCAGTCCATCCTAAAGGAGATCAGTCCTAGGTGTTCATTGGAAGGTCTGATGCTAAAGCTGAAACTCCAATACTTTGGCCACCTCATGCGAAGAGTTGACTCATTGGAAAATATACTCTGATGCTGAGAGGGATTGGGGGCAGGAGGAGAAGGGGACGACAGAGGATGAAATGGCTGGATGGCATCACCGACTCGATGCACATGAGTTTAGATAAACTCTGGGAGTTGTCGATGGACAGGGAGGCCTGGCATGCTGTGATTCATGGGGTCGCAAAGAGTCCGACACGACTGAGCGACTGAACTGAACTGAAAAACTGGAAATAGATATCCAGGTACAGGAATCACAGAGTGCCACAAACAAAATGAACTGAAACAGACCTATACCTAAACATATTATAATTAAAATGGCAAAAATTAAAGAGAAGTTTCTAGAGGCAGCAACAGAAAAACAGAATTAATTACAAGAGAGCTTCTATAAGTCTATAAGCTGATTTCAATATGAAAATAGAGATTTCAGGCCAGCAAGGAGTGGCAAGATATATTCAAAGTCCTGAATCTGCAATTTATATACTCTATCAGCAAGATAATCATTTACAATAGAAAGAGAAATAAAGAATTTCTCAGACAAGCAGAAAGTAAAGAATATAGCAATACTGAATTTACCTTAAAAAAATATTGAAGGGTCTGCTCTAAATAGAAAAGAAGTGAGAATCCATAGAAAAATCACAACTGAAAAGTAAGAGAGTTAAATACACCAGTATATGGATTTAAAAAGATATTTTTGTGAAAATAATAACCATAATGAACGGCAAAAGGATAAAATTAAAGATGTAAAATTATTTAGAAAAATTATACAGTGAGGGAGCAGAGTAAGAAATATCATATAATAACAGATATAAATAGAATCTAGAAAATGGTACTGATGATAAACAGGAGGGGAAGGAGAGGGTAGGATGAATATAGAAAGTAACACTGAAACATACACATTACAGTATGTAAAAGAGATAGCATATGGGGAGTTGCTGTATAACACAGGGAGCTCATTATAGCACTCTGTGACAACATAGAAGGGTGGCATGGGGTTGGTGTGGGGTGGGAGGTTCAAGAGGGAGCAAAAATATGTATACTTATGGCTGATTTACATTGCTGTATGGCAGAACACAATTGTAAAGCAATTAAGCTCCACTTAAAAGGTCAGTTTTCATTCCAATCCCCAAAGAAAAGCAATGCCAAAGAATGCTTGCTCAAACTACCACACAATTGCACTCATATCACATGCTAGTAAAGTAATGCTCAAAATTCTCCAAGCTAGGCTTCAGCAATACGTGAACCATGAACTTCCTGATGTGTATGCAGGCCAGGAAGCAACAGTTAGAACTGGACATGGAACAATAGACTGGTTCCAAATAGGAAAAGGAGTATGTCAAGGCTGTATATTGTCATCCTGCTTATTTAACTTCTATGCAGAGTACATCATGAGAAACAGTGGACTGGAAGAAACAAATGCTGGAATCAAGATTGCCGGTAGAAATATCAATAGCCTCAGATATGCAGATGACACCACCCTTATGGCAGAAAGTGAAGAGGAACTAAAAAGTCTCTTGATGAAAGTGAAAGAGGAGAGCGAAAATGTTGGCTTAAAGCTCAACATTCAGAAAACGAAGATCATGGCATCTGGTCCCATCACTTCATGACAAATAGATGGGAAAACAGTGGAAACAGTAGCTGACTTTATTTTTCTGGGCTCCAAAATCACTGCAGATGGTGACTGCAGCCATGAAATTAAAAGACGGTTACTCCTTCGAAGAAAAGTTATGACCAACCTATATAACATATTGAAAAGCAGACATTACTTTGCCGACTAAGGTCCGTCTAGTCAAGGCTATGGTTTTTCCAGTAGTCATGTATGGATGTGAGAGTTGGACTGTGAAGAAGGCTGAGCACTGAAGAATTGATGCTTTTGAAGTGTGGTGTTGGAGAAGACTCTTGAGAGTCCCTTGGACTTCAAGGAGATCCAGCCAGTCCATTCTGAAAGAGATCAGCCCTGGGATTTCTTTGGAAGGAATGATGCTAAAGCTGAAACTCCAGTACTTTGGCCACCTCATGCGAAGAGTAGACTCATTGGAAAAGACTCTGATGCTGGGAGGGATTGGGGGCAGGAGAAGAAGGGGACCACCAACGATGAGATGGCTGGATGGCATCACTGACACGATGGACGTGAGTCCAGGTGAACTCAGGGGGTTGGTGATGGACAGGGAGGCCTGGCGTGCTGTGATTCATGAGGTCGCAAAGAGTCGGACATGACTGAGGGACTGAACTGAAAAATACATGAAAAAAATGTTTAAAAAAATGTTTTGAGATTGTACTACTGTCCAGTCTAAAGCAAGTAGATATGTTAATGGGATAATATACTTGAAAAACAAGGAAATAACAAATCAAAAGCACACCAAAGATTCACACACACAAAATATAATGTATCATACAAAATAAAATCAAACTATAAAAGGAAAAAGAACGAAGATAAAATACAAAATCAACTGGGTGCAATGTTTAATATCACAATAAATTTATTTATATCAAATTATCTTAAGGGAGAAAGGAGTAAATGCTCCAATCAAAAGACACAGAATGGTAGATTGGTTAAATAAAACAAGAACTTACAATATGTTGCCTAGTAGAGATTCACTTTAGGGTGAGGGACATCAGAAAGTCTGTTCAGTTTAGTTCAGTGTTTGCAAACCCTTGGACTTTAGCACCCCAGACCTCCCTGTCCATCACCAACTCCTGGAGGTGAAGGGATAGAAAAACATATTTCACACAAATGAATATGACAAGTGGGAGTAGCAATACTTACATTAGATAAAATGGGCTTTAAAAAAAAGGCCATAAAGAAAGACAGTTCAGTTCAGTCACTCAGTTGTGTCCAACTCTTTGAGACCCCATGAATCACAGCACATCAGGCCTCCCTGTCCATCACCAACTCCCGGAGTTCACTCAGATTCATGTCCATCGAGTCAGTGATGCCATCCAGCCATCTTATCCTCTGTCATCCCCTTCTCCTCCTGCCCCCAATCCCTCCCAGCATCAGAGTCTTTTCCAATGAGTCAACTCTTCATATGAGGTGGCCAAAGTACTGGAGTTTCAGCTTTAGCATCATTCCTTCCAAAGAAATCCTAGGGCTGATCTCTTTCAGAATGGACTGGTTGGACCTCCTTACAGTCCATGGGACTTTCAAGAGTCTTCTCCAACACCACAGTTCAAGAGCATCAATTCTTCGGCATTCAGCCTTCTTCACAGTCCAACTCTCACATCCATACATGACTACTGGAAAAACCATAGCCTTGACTAGACAGACCTTAGTTGTCAAAGACAAGGTACACTATATAATGATAAAATAATCAATGCAAAAAGAGGATATTACACTCATTAACACCTATGCATATAATATATTAATGCTGCTGCTAAGTCACTTCAGTTGTGTCTGACTCTGTGTGACCCCATAGATGGCAGCACACCAGGCTCCCCCGTCCTTGGGATTCTCCAGGCAAGAACACTGGAGTGGGTTGCCATTTCCTTCTCCAATGCATGAAAGTGAAAAGTGAAAGTGAAGTCGCTCAGTCGTGTCTGACTCTTCGCGACCGCGTGGACTGCAGCCGTCCAGGCTCCTCCACCCATGGGATTTTCCAGGCAAGAGTACTGGAGTGGAATTGAGTTGGTTCCATAACATCTTATGGAAGAATCCAAATGAGCTTTTTGGCCATCCCAATACATAAAACAAACACTAACAGACATAAAAAGAGAAATTAACACAAGAGTAGGGGACTTCAACACCCCAGTCACATCAAGGGACAGATCTTCCAGACACATCCTAAATGATACAGTAGAACAGTTCAGTTCAGTCGCTCAGTCATGTCTGACTCTTTGCGACCCCATGTACTGCAGCACACCAGACCTCCCTGTCCATCACCAACTCCCAGAGTTTACTCAGCCTCATGTCCATTGAGTCGGTGATGCCAGCCAGGCATCTCATTCTCTGTTGTCCCCTTCTACTCCCACCTTCAATTTTTGCCAGCTTCAGGGTCTTTTCAGATGAGTCAGTTCTCCCCATCAGGTGGCTAAAGTATTGGAGTTTCAGCTTTAACATCTGTCCTTCCAATGAATATTCAGGACTGATTTCTTTTAGGATGGACTGGTTGTATCTCTTTGCAGTCCAAGGGACTCTCAAGAGTCTTCTCCAACACCACCATTCAAAGGCATCAATTCTTCGGTGCTCAACCCTTTTTATTGTTCAGGTCTTACATCTGTATGTGACTACTGAGCCAACTGGGAAGCCCCATATTTTTCATATTTATAATTTTGACTTTGATTTATAAATCCCTCCAGAATCTCAAAATTATCCCATCATATCCTCATACAAACTGTTCTTCCTCTATTATTGTTTTGATTTTACCATTCTCTTCTACTCAAATTTCAAGCTTCTTGAAATTTGAAATTAATGTTATCCACTGATTACTCCTATTTCTAAACCTCTATATGTAATCAGATATAAACTCATAACCACATATATTTTAAAATTTCTTTTGCATGCATCATTTGTGTTAACATTGTCCAACTGTACTATGTTTCATCAGTGATAAAACTTCAATCTTGAAACTCATATGTCCCTTGAGATGTGCCAGTGCAATCTGCCTTCAGCAGAAACTGTGTGATGAACACAGCTGAATGATGAACGTCAGCTGCCTTACATTTGTTTCATTTGAACATTCACAATGTGGCGACCCTTCTCCCAGACCACACCCAACCAAAGGTTGAACCTTTTCTACCAAATTAAAGATGCCTCTAACGAGCAATCATTACTTCAGCTATTTGCCTAGATAAGATTTCCTTAGAACTGCACTCAATTCTCAGTTTCTTGCTAGCAATCCCCCTTCCTTTCCTCTCTTCTTACAAGTACCAGAAATGCATTCTGGACCAAAGGTTCTCTTGGCCTGCTCTGGTTCTCTTTCCCATGTCAGTGCTCTGTAGTCACAAACTACTAAGAACATACCTGCAGTTGAAAATTTACCTTTTTACTCCTTCCAGCAAGAAAAAAATCCATACCATGGGAAGTTGATGCATGTCTCAATTATGAGGTATTAGAAAGAACTTGTAGGATCCGAACTTGTGTTACATGATTCAAGGCAGGATATAAGAATGGCTTGTATCTCTATTGAATGTTGTCAGTGAGAGGGGTGGCTATATGATTGTATTTTTAATAAATTTTATCTACAGGGAGGGCAGATTAGAGAAAGATAAAGTTATAACTTATTATTAAGCAATAATCACTCAGATTAACTGAAATAGAACCATTGTAAGGAAAAAATAAAACACCTGTTCTTCTAGATTCTTACCACAGCAACTCTGGCACCAGATGTGTGGGTATTTTACCCACGACATCTAATTCACTAACTCTCTTGACACCAACTGGGTGTCCTACAATTTAACTTAACTGTGACATGGTCTACCCAGAGTTATTGCTAACTCCACAGGATAAAGGCTCAGTCCCACAAGACTGCCCTATCCCACATCAGATACCACTACAAGTCCAAGTGGTCAACTGTGCTTCCAAAACCAACTGGCTATATGTGATATCTACAACCTTCTCCTCAGGTTCAAGAACTTGCTAGAACAGCTCACAGAACTTAGCAAAATAATTAACTTACTAGAATTCCTGGCTTATTATAAAGTGATGCAACTCAAGATCAGTCCTTTTCCATATCCTGTCTAGGTGTATCACCTTTCCAGAATCTCCATGAGCTTGCTAATGTAGAAATTCTCCCAATTCTCTTCAGGGTAATGGAAGCTTAATTAAACATCATGGTTGACTCAGTTATTGGCTACTGATGATAAAGTCAACCTGGGGGTAGGGGTCTGATGGTGGTAAGTTTCCCACCCTCTAATCACATGGTTAGTTCCCTGGCAACCCTATCCTTAGGCCACCCAGGAAACCATTGGCAGCATCCACCTCATTAGCATACAAAGAGACACTTATCATTTCAGAGACCCCCAGGGTTTTAGAAGGAGCACATCAGGAAATAGGGTGGAGGGACCAAATGTTATCAAGAACTAGAACCAGACATCAAACATATACTTATTAAGACACAGGGATGTTTGGTACTTTTAGACTTCGACAATTTTTGTGATTTTTATGTGTGGGTCTATGGAAATTTATGAAATGCACTCTATTTCTCCCAAAATTGTATATTGAAGCCTAAACCCAATCTTACTGTATTTAGAGATAGGGCCATTAGGGAGATAATTAAGGCTAAAGAGGGTCATAAAGCTTGGGCTCTCAGCCTCACCAGCAACCAAATCTGCCAGCATCTCTACCTTGGACTTCCAGACTCTACAGCTGTGAGAAAATTTCTGTGGTTAAAGCTGCCCAGTCTCTGGTATTTCGTCATGAAAGCCCAAGCAGACAAATGCATCTTGTTTTATGTTAACTGATCATAGTCCCAGAATTAACTGGTACTAATGTTCTCTGAAATGTTCCTTTCAGGAAGGGAACAACTAATCTTACTTGTGTCTCCCAGGCTAGTTTACAGCAACATGAAGGTCTGACTGATACTATGAGCCAGGCTCCAGGATATTAGTATAGGGTGCTTTTCTCTTTTTCATCTTTTATCTGTCAAAGTTTTTTTTTAAATTATTTTTTATAGTGTATATCTAGTCTCCTCTTGGAGTGTGCTTCCCAGAGGATCTGGACTAATACAGGTGATCATGGGAGTGGTCTAAGAAAACTAGGTTTTCTAAGATGAAGTTCAAAGACTGCCTTTGGAAAGGAAGACTCCATCCTGAGTGGAACCTGGAACATTGTACACAAGGCTGTAGGTCTATTTCTGGAAGATTTTATCAGTGGTAAACTGGGAAATATCTAAGTGGTGAGAGTTCACTTGACTGGTTGGTGAGATAATGTAGGCATTTGAAACTTTTAGGGGAAATAATGCCTACCAAGGGCAGTAAGAGTACCTGTTTACTAAGTACAAATGTACTAACTTACATCATGTCCTGCAGTGGGATGATTAACAAAAAACCAGAGGCAATTAACACACAGTTAGAGATCAAAGTAAAAACTTAGGATCCTATTTAGTAGCATGTAAAAATGGCCCCCATTTCTCCTCCATGGAAGAGAGACTCAGAAGAGTATAAAGCTCAGGATCTGATGAGAGCCATGACCATAGAGCTCTAGAAATGTTTAAATGTTGCCAGTGCTGGTTTGTATGCTAAAGTAAGGCATGATTTATAAAACCCGAGCCCCTGAAAGTTTTTGCTCTGCAGATCATTCAGAGATTGAAGATGTGACCCATCTCTGTACAGTATGATGTAGGATCTTCCCATCCAACCCTACCACCCCCATTCATGCACAGACGATGCTTAAAGATTTTCCTGTCCAAGAAGTAATTCTCCCAAGACCTACTTTCCTAAGTACCAGGCCCCAAGCAACTGTTATATTGTCACATAAACAGGCTGAGTGTTGAACTTGATAAGAATGAAAATAAGTGCACCCAAAGGAACTGCCAGATCTCACCAGGGAATGTCCCTGAGATTCTACTGGAGTAGTAAAGGGTACTGAAGTATAAGAATGAATGTGTGTGTGTACTCAGTTGCTTCAGTTGTGTCCAACTCTTTATGATCACATGAACTGTAGCCCACCACACTCCTCTGTCCATGGAATTTTTCAGGCAAGAATATGAGAGTGGGTTGCCATTTCCTCCTGTTAGGTAATTAGAATAGTAAAAAGGAGTCCAGAATGGTGGTGTCTAAAAGTTAGTTTGCCCCCAAAGAGAGTTTTAAAGCATCTTCTATCAGGATTGCAATAGCTGCAAGATTTCAAAGGCAGAGAGGACAGCCTCAGGTGGTTGGGTCAAGGCTCTTGGATAAGTAAACTACAGGCTGGGGCTCAGGTCCCAACCATTGAGTCTTAACCACTGGACCACTAGGGAAGTCCCTATCTCACAGTTTCTGAAGGCTAGAAGTTTCACTAGGCTAAATCAAGTTATCAGCCTGGATTGCAATTATCATCTAGACTTGTGATCAATTTCTAAATTCACTGATTATTGCTAGAGTTAACTTCTCTCTCATACTTTGCACATTGACCCTCCATCTTCAAGCTAACAATGGGTATTCAAATCAAATAGACCCAATGCATATTTAATAACTCTAATAATAATGCATTATCAGGTAAGCTATAAAAGGGACATTTATTAATGTTTTATCCATTTCATGAGTTTTCACAACAAATTAATCTATTTGCAGCCAACATGTCTAGTAATGGAAACAAAAATAAACAAATGGAGCCTAATTAAACTTAAAAGCTTTGCAAAGCAAAGGAAGCCATAAAGAAAACACAAAGATTACCTACAGAATGGGAGAAAATACTTGCAAATGTTGTGGCTAACAAGGGTTTATCTCCAAATTTGAACTCTATGAGCTATTTGTATGTATCAAGAATACAGACAACTCAATCAGAAAATGGGTAGATCTAAAACAGACATTTAGGCATTTCTTCAAAGAAAACATAGATGACCAAAAGTTATATGAAAAATATGCTCAACACTGCTCATTATTAAATAAATGAAAATCAAAACTATCTGGAGATATCATCTCACACCAGTCAGAAGGGTCAACATCAAAAAGTCCATAAATAAATGGGGAAAGGGTGTGAAGAAAAAAAACCCTCATACAATGATGGTGGGAATATAAACTGGTGCAGCCATTAAGGAGAGCACTATCAGTTCAGTCACTCAGTCGTGTCTGACTCTTTGCAACCCCATGAATTGCAGCATGCCAGGCCTCCCTGTCCATCACCAACTCCCAGAGTTGACTCAGACTCACGTCCATCGAGTCAGTGATGCCATCCAGCCATCTCATCCTCTGTCGTCCCCTTCTCCTCCTGCCCCCAGTCCCTCCCAGCATCAAAGTCTTTTCCAATGAGTCAACTCTTTGCATGAGTTGGCCAAAGTACTGGAGTTTCAGCTTTAGCATCATTCCTTCCAAAGAAATCCGAGGGTTGATCTCCTTCAGAATGGATTGGTTGGATCTCCTTGCAATCCAAGGCACTCTCAAGAGTCTTCTCCAACACCACAGTTCAAACGCATCAGTTCTTCGGCATTCAGCCTTCTTCACAGTCCATACATGACTACTGGAAAAACCATAGCCTTGACTAGACGGACCTTAGTTGGGAAAGTAATGTCTCTGCTTTTGAATATGCTATCTAGCTTGATCATAACTTTTCTTCCAAGGAGTAAGTGTCTTTGAATTTCATGGCTGCAGTCACCATCTGCAGTGATTTTGGAGCCCAGAAAAATATCAGCTACTGTTTCCACTGTTTTCCCATCTATTTGTCATGAAGTGATGGGACCAGATGCCATGATATTCGTTTTCTGAATTTTGAGCTTTAAGCCAACTTTTTCACTCTCCTCTTTCCCTTTCATTAAGAGGCTTTTTAGTTCCTCTTCACTTTCTGCCATAAGGGTGGTGTCATCTGCATATCTGAGAGCACTATAGAAGTCCTTTAAAAAACTAAAAGTAGAGCTATCATATAATTCTGAAATCATCCTCCTGGGCATGTATCTTTTCAAATTATATATACAGAGAAAATCATAATTTGAAAAGATACATGCACCCCAATGTTCATTGCAGTAGTGCTTACAATAACCAAGACATGGAGGCAACGCAAATGTCCATTGGTAGAGGAATGGATAAAGAATATGTGGTACATATATACAATGTAATACTACTCAGCCATTAAATAATGCCATTTGCAGCAATACTTATGGACTTAAAGAATTTTATAAGAAGCAAACCAAAGACAAATGTAATATCATCACTTATATCTAGAATCTTAAAAAAAGATACAAGTGAATTTATTTACAAAATAGAAATGGATTCACAGACATAGAAAACAAACTTAGTTACCAAAGATAGGGCTAGAGGGAAAAATAAATGATGAGTCTG
>SJYQ01000394.1:73620-162369 GCA_006410935.1 Redunca redunca | reverse complement strand
AACCAATTATATTTCAATAAAATTAAAAATAAAACATTTAATACAACAAATAGTTATTGAGTGTCTACTACTATTGAGTGCTAATAATGCTATGAGGAGTCTAGCATATAACTCTAAATCTAATGACAAAATTCTCTGCTTCCGTGGAGCTCACAGTCTTCCATTTTATTTGCCATGTACAGTTAGTCTTAATGCTATTACCTTTTCATCTTAAACTCTAAAAATTATACTTATTCAGTGCTTTTTCTTTGATCTCTTACTCTTTCTATATTATCTTGGATGATACTATTCACTCTCATGGTTTTATATATCATCCATTCAAAATTATATCTCAATTTGATCTCCCCAAAAAGCACTGGACTCACTTATCCAATCCTTAACTTGACTTCTATAACTGAATAACTAATAAGCACCTCAAGTATCTAAAATTGGTATGATCATGGGTCCAGTTGAACCAAGACAATTACACTTAGTCTTATTGTTTCTGTATAACCGCTAATATATTCCACTCAGTCTCAAAAGGGATCTTGATACAGATCTTGATATGGATGTTCTATTCAAACAGTCCTCTTGATTCCAAGTTCCAATTTCACCATGATAATGTCAAATAAATTTACCTAAGCATTCATTCCAAAATAATGTTTTGTTCTTGACTACTCTTGTTTCCTTATACTCTCTCTGCCAGAAACTTCTATCACTTCTGAATTCAAACATACCAAATCTAAACAATATATTAAATGGAACCATTATTTCAGGCTTATAATAAATTTCCTTAAAAGGTACTCTATCCACAAACCATCCAAGGTGAAGATTAGTTCAGTTCAGTCATTCAGATGTGTCAGATTCTTTGTGACCCCAAGGACTGCAGCATGCCAGGCTTCCCTGTCCATCACCAACTCCCAGTGCTTGCACAAATTCATGTCCATCGAGTTGGTCATGGTGTCCAACAATCTCATCCTCTGTCATCCCCTTTGCCTCCCGCCTTCAATCTTTCCCAGCATCAGGGTCTTTTCAAATGATTCATTTCTTCACATCAGGTGGCCAAAGTATTAGAGTTTTAGCTACAGTATCAGTCCTTCCAATGAACATTCAGTACTGATTTCTTTTAGGATGGACTGGTTGGATCTCCTTGCAGTCCAAGGCACTCTCAAGAGTCTTCTCCAATACCCCAGTTCAAAAGCATCAATTCTTTGGTGCTCAGCTTTCTTTATAATTCAACTCTCCCATCCATACATGACTACCAGAAAAACCATAGCTCTGACTAGACGGGCCTTTTTTGGCAAAGTAATGTCTCTGCTTTTGAATATGCTGTCTAGGTTGGTCATAACTTTTCTTGCAAGGAGCAAACGTCTTTTAATTTCATGGCTGCGGTCACAATCTGCAGTGTTTGGAGCCCCCAAAATAAAGTCTGTCACTGTTTCCATTGTTTCCCCATCTATTTGCCATGAAGTGATGGAACTGGGTGCCATGATCTTCGTTTTCTGAATGTTGAGTTTTAAGCCAGATTTTTACTCTCCTCTTTCACTTCCATCAAGACATTCTTTAGTTCTTCTTCACTTTCTGCCATAAGTGTGGGGTCATCAGCATATCTGAGGTTATTGATATTTCTCCCAGCAATCTTGACTCCAGCTTGTGCTTCATCCAGCCCAGCATTTCTCATGATGTACTCTGCATATAAGTTAAATAAGCAGGGTGACAATATACAGCCTTGACATATTCCTTTCCCTATTTGGAACCGGTCTGTTGTTCCATGTCCAGTTTTAACTGTTGTTTCTTGACCTGCATACAGATTTCTCAGGAGGTAGGTCAGGTGGTCTGGTATTCCCATCTGTTGAAGAATTTGCCACAGTTTGTGGTTATTCACACAGTCAAAGGCTTTGGCATAGTGAATAAAGCAGAAGTAGATGTTTTTTTCTGAAACTCTCTTGCTTTTTTGATGATCCATCGGATGTTGGTGATTGGATCTCTGGTTCCTCTGCCTTTTCTAAATTCAGCTTGAACATCTGGAAGATCATGGTTCATGTACTGTAGAAGCCTGGCTTGGAGAATTTTGAGCATTACTTCGCTGGCATGTGAGATGAGTGCAATTATGCAATAGTTTGAATGTCTTTTGGCATTGCCTTTCTTTGGGATTGGAATGAAAACTGAACTTTTCCAATCCTGTGCCCACTGCTGAGTTTAGTGTAGTTACTAAAATCTAAATTGAATCCTGTCATTCTATTACTCAAACTCTTAAATAATTTCTCATGAATCTCAAAATGAGGTCCTAAGTAAAACTAATAAATATTCTACATAATTTTCCCAAACCAACCATCCTGAGTTAATCTCCTACTATGTGCTTTATATACTATGCTTCTGTCAAGCGTAACATATGATGACTTTTCAAATGTACCATATTTTGTTGACTAGGAACTTTAAAATTAGTGCCCTCACATCCTGGAGAACTTTTTTCCAGGTCTTCTGATGCTGGCTTCCTAACTTTCATTCATATAAAAGTGTTCTCCTCATTGGGAGACAATATTTTCAAATAATCTCTCACATTTTTACATGCCTCTATATTCATAGCATATTTATTCATGTTTATTTATATTCTGGGATATTAAAGATAGAGATTGTATCCCTCTATAAATGTATACACCAAGATTATGCAGATTAAGATCTCAATTCTACATCCTGAGAAAACTTGCTCACATGCCAGGGTAATAATATATCTTTCTGGAGTGAAGATGAACAGGTTTTCTAGTGGTCACTTTTAAAGACTATCCTGAACATTTCTTAGTGGTGAAACAACATATACAACATCCATTTGGCTCCACTTCTGCATTACTCCCATGGGACTTGGAAGGGTAACCCAATGACACAAACATGGAACTCATACTACTTGCCATATTCTGTGAGTAATCTACTTGGATTAAATCATTGGTCTTTAGCTATTAACTCAAATTCCAGTACCTCTTCCTTCCCTGGAAATCAGGGAGATGAGACTGAAAAGTCCTACCCTCTAGTTGCATGGTTTGTTCTGCCAAACAGCTCCCCCTTTAGATTGGGTCCAAACCACCTGACTGATATAAGACATATTTTATGACTTTTAGAAAATACCAAAGGTTTAAGGAGCTATGTGCCAGAAAAGGGGACAAAGACCAACTATACATTTCTTATTATAAATCACAAGAGTTTTTTTTAGAGATTAGATAATTTCCTTTTTCAAGATCCTTGTTTTCGATCAGTCAAAACAAGATCGTATTTCTTATTATATTTTATAAGGTCCTTCGTGATTGTCCCATACCTACATCTAAAAACACATTTACCCACTTCCTCCTTTTTTCTTGCTCCTCTCCACCTTCCACTCAGTCTTCAAATCAGGTTGGGAAACTGCTGTTTGGTTGAAGGTCATTCATTGTACCACCTCTTAACTGTTTCACATTCTGTACTGCTCCTCCTCTTCATGGAACACATTTCTACCCATATCTAGCAGGTGAAAACCTATTGATTTTTCAAAATTCAGTTAAATTGTCTCATCCTGTAAACCATCCTTCATTCAGAAGTACTGGCTACTACCTTTTGTGACAACCCTGCAAATAAAAGGCTTTATTTTTCTGCATATAGCTTTGCTAGTATACTCATTTATATGTCCAACTTTCTTTTCCCTTATATACCCCACACTCCTATCAAGCTCTTTAGTGGATACCATTTATTTAGTTCCTATCAAGTACCAGATAGTGTACCTTTCATTCTAGAAGTCTATGAAGTAGATGGTAATCCTATTTCAGGTTCATATGTTAAAATACTGCTCAAAGACAAAGTTGTTAAGAAGGAGAGGCAGGATGTTAAGCAGCTTTTCAATTCCCAAGGCTCTAGTCTATGTCACTGTATGAATTTCATAACACCCATTTGAATGAGGCAATATCATTTCCTTTATATAGGTGATAAATCCGAGCCTCATAAATGTTACAATTTATTCATATCCAGAGATAAGATCTTGTTTTTTTTTTCCTTAAATTTTAGGGCATCATATATAGTAACTACAGAATAAGAGATTTATAGATAAATGAATAGATAAATATCTACATGACTACATGAGTTTACAGAGAAAAAAAATCAAAGGGACTGAGAAAGTTTAGGTAATGAGAGTTTTAGACCCAGTAAATGAGTGACATAAACAGGTTTATTGAATAAAAAACCTATTAGGTTCCATATGGCAGGTCTTGTTTTAATTATTCTAAGTGTGAGATGAATATGAGGCTTTTATTAAATATTTTTAACAAGAAAATTGAGATAATTTCAGTATAAACTCCAAGCCTGTTTGTGGCAAATGTTTCTGGGTTAACTTAATTTGTAGAAAGCTTGTTTAATTTTTCATATTCTGACCCACATCTGTCAATCAAAGTAAATACTCTTTAACACCAGGCACTGAAAAGTGAGACAAAGTCTTATTCATTGGGTGTAGTTGTGAAGATAGCAGATTAGTGGCACTATTGATTTATTAATTTAATAAGCAATTATTGGTTGTCTGCCATGTGCAGGATGCTGTGATAGGAAATTATTACTCATTCAGAAGTGAAGAAAACATATATTTTAGAGAGGGAAGCATGCAATCAATAAGTACACAAGGAAATAAGTTTATAACTAACATGCACAGTACTATGAAGGAAATAAACACATGGCCACGATAAAACAAAAAACCATGGTGATGCACATGCCAAGGAAGGGGAAGTTTCTTGATCAGGTGGTCAGGAAATTCCTCTCTGAAGACATGACATTTGAGTTTAGAAGGTAAATAAAATTAAAAGAGTACAAGAAAGAGAATCCTCAAAAGATACAACATGTACAATGACCAGAGGTAGGTAAGAGAACTTGGCATGTTCTATACCAGAGTGAAAACCAGAATGGAGAGAATGCTATTTTAACCTTAATGTGGATTATAAATTATTTTCTTTTAGCAATCAAGCCTAAGTAACTGCTAGCAGAGTTGCCTTGTTTTCTTCTAAAGATAAATTGATAGATGGATTGACTTGGGTCTCAAATTAGTATCTGGGAAAGCAAAATGTGCCAACTGCTGGTCTCTAGCAAATGATACTCCCAAAGGTGCCAACCCCACTGTTAAACATGGGTAGCCTTTGGACTCTATCACATGTACCTGTTATATCAAAACTGCACATACTGAAGTATTTTTCTCTGGCTTAACCTTTTATAGCTTTATCTATATAAAAACAGATGAAGTGACATAGAACTGAGCTCATGTTCAGGCTATACTTATTAACACTATGTTACTATGTTCTAGTTTCTCAACCTCTCAGGGCCTCCATTTACTTATAGTCTAGAAAATCAGTGATAATAGGATTGGTTTCATGGGATTTTTGTGAGGATTTAGTAAGATAATTCACATAAATCCCTTAGCAAAATGCCTATAGTGTATAGCAGATTTCAGTATATATTAACAATTATTACTTGGTTAAAAAAGATTTTGCTCTGCTTACAAGCAAAACATTTCTATAGCCATATTATGCTGACATATAGAATTATCTCAATTTTAATTTCATCAGTAGAATAAATGTATGACATCTGTGAACATTAGGCTAAACTGTGTTTTACCACTAGAAAAATGAGAATGGGAAATATAAAACCCTACTATAGAGAAAAATCCCCAAATTTCATGTTAATAGCTGCTTTTGAAAAAAATTTCAACAATAATTATATATAAATTCAAATACAGTTTTTTGTTTCATTTTATATAATTATATATTTAGAAAATTGAGTTTTAATAGAGTAAAAAACTCTTACAAGAAATATTATCTACCTATGAAAATAGAAATTATTGCTAGAAACAGTTTAAATGAGGAGGGGTACTGGAGTGTGTGTTGGTGTATGTGTGTATGTTGGAGTGTGCTGATGTGAGAAAAGGGTTAAGAGAAGAATGAAAAGTGGAAGTTTTGCTATATAATTGGTAGAGAGATTGAGAATAGTAACAAAAAGTAGAAGCTAATATGGATTTATCTGGATATGGAATTTAAAAGACGATTAGCTCAAAATCCAGGCTTAAGACCAAATACTTAATGATTTTATAAGCTGCTGGTAAAAACTACTACACAATAAATACTCAGCGTTGTGGAGGACAATAAACTCTGGGTGCTAAAGAGAAAACATAAGATGAACAGGCCATATTCTTATAATCATGTTCACTTGATTATATAATAAGTTTTTTTTTTTTTAATTTATCTACCGTCAACATCTATTGCAATCTTACATTTCTCAAAACATAGAAAGCTATTCTTTCAGTTTCCCAGGTCAAACTTCTCAGCCATTTTTGATGCATCTCTTTAAGTATTTCCCACCCCCATCAGCAAATCCTGTAAAATATACTTTGGAAATAAATGAAGAATGCAACTATTTTTCAGAATCACTATCACAACCCCTTGCTGTGATACTATCAATTCTCTAAGTCATTGCAATAGCTTCCACTACTGTTCTCAATGGTCTATTTTCCATCCAGTAACCAGAAACCAGAAAGATCTGGTAATATTGCATTTTGGTTGAAAATCAATCAAGTAACTTCCCCCACACACATTAAGTTGATGTTTTTAAATGACCTACCAGGTCACCAGCTATGTCACTGCTCTAATTTTTTATCATTTTTTTTTTTCTCAACTCTGCTACTTTCAAAATGCTCATTCATTATCTTCATTGTTAAGCCCATCAGCTGCTAATCCTTTGATCCTTCAGATACTGCATTCAGATATCTGATAAAACATCACTTCCACAAAATCCTTTCCTGATAACAATATGTAAAACACTATACCCTTCCACCTCTTATCATCCAACTTTGTTCTGTTTTTCCCTAAAACACCAATTAATACCAAATATGTAGTAATTTATGTTTGTAGCCTTTCTTCTCTCACTACTAAATCATATTCAATCAGAGATTTTTCTGAAGAAGACTCTGCTTATTTCTATCATCACAGCAACTTAAGGATTGTATATTATACATTGTAGGAACTCAGTAATTATTAGATTTTTAAAAATAAATGTGAATTACTTCATAAAAATTACAATGCAAGTAATGAGCTCAAGAAAAAAATAAGCAATTAATGAATAATTCTAAGTACAATTTGACATCCAAGAAAGAAAGAAATGGTAGATTATTCCTTCAAACTAAATGTGACTAATATTTTGATTACGCGTTAAAACTTATTATCAAAGAATAGAAACAAATCCTTTTCTGATTATTGATAAATGTTTTTCATTACCAGGAAAATGGATTGCAATACAGAAGTATGTCCTTCCTTCCTCATCAAAGATGTAAGTAAACTATAGCAAGTCCAGAGAAAGGACCAGTCACAACGCTTTTCAAAGCAGGATGGTTAGACAATCTGCTTTAATAGAATCTAGACTGACTATTCGGAGAGGGCAATGGCAACCCACTCCAGGACTCTTGCCTGGAAAACGCCATGAACGGAGGAGCCTGGTAGTCTGGAGTCCATGGGGTCGCTAGGAGTCGGACAGGACTGAGCGACATCACTTTCACTTTTCACTTTCATGCATTGGAGAAGGAGATGGCAGCCCACTCCAGTGTTCTTGCCTGGAGAATCCCAGGGACAGGGGAGCCTGGTGGGCTGCTGTCTCTGAGGTCGCAGAGTCGGACACGACTGATGCGACTTAGCAGCAGCAGCAGCAGCAGCAGACTGACTATCACGAGTCCATTGTTCAACTCTAATGCAGACCTACTGAAAATGAATCTTTGAAAATTAGGTCCATGAATACTTATTTTTAAAAGTAATCTTTCAGATTTATGTACCTTAAATTTGAGAAATCAATTCAATTTACTTCTGTCGCTCAGTCGTCCGACTCTTGGCGACCCCATGAATCGCAGCACGCCAGGCCTCCCTGTCCATCACCAACTCCCGGAGTTCACTCAGACTCGCGTCCATCGAGTCAGTGATGCCATCCAGCCATCTCATTCTCTGTCGTCCCCTTCTCCTCCTGCCCCCAATCCCTCCCAGCATCAAAGTCTTTTCCAGTAAGTCAACTCTTCTCATGAGGTGGCCAAAGTACTGGAGTTTCAGCTTTAGCATCATTCCTTCCAAGGAAATCCCAGGGCTGATCTCCTTCAGAATGGACTGATTGGATCTCCTTGCAGTCCAAGGGACTCTCAAGAGTCTTCTCCAACACCACAGTTCAAACGCAGCAATTCTTCGGCGCTCAGCCTTCTTCACAGTCCAACTCTCACATCCATACATGACTACTGGAAAAACCATAGCCTTGACTAGACGGACCTTAGTCAGCAGAGTAACGTCTCTGCTTTTGAATATGCTATCTAGGTTGCTCACAACTTTTCTTCCAAGGAGTAAGCATCTTTTATAAACATCTGTCATTGAACTTGTGTTGGCAAAGGCCTACTGGATTAAATGAATCATGTGCCTGAGTAGTCTGATTATCTTAAGGTTTAAAATGTAAATTGAGAAATAATGAAGTNGTATTGTAATACTAATACAATAATTAATTTTAATTAATATTATGACTAATAATTTAATTCTAAATAAAATTTATATCTAAATGAAAAGCATACATGATCTTATTTCATTGTTCAAGCTGAACAGCTTAGAATCTTCTAACAAAACTGATTGAACAAAACAGACCATCTTTAAAAGAAACATGGAAAAAGCAAGTAATATTCTCTCTATGCCTCTGTCTCTCACATGTAACAATATGAATGTGATTAATGAAATAATGACTAAAATAAACAAAAAATAAGATAACCTTCAGTGACTCAGCACACCAGTCCAAGTGGCCATTATCAAAAAATCCAAAACAACAAGTGCTGGAGAGGATGTAGAGAGAAGGGAATCCTCCTATACTGTTATTGGGAATGTAAATTTATTCACCCACTATGGAGAACAGTATGGAGGTCCTTAAAAAATTGAAAACAGTGCTACCATATGACACTGCAATCCCACTCCTATAGCCAGAGGAAAACATGGTCTTAAATTATACATGAACTCCAATGTTCACTGCAGCACTATTTACAATAGCCAAGATATGGAAAGCAACCTAAACATTTATCAACAGAGGAACGATAAGAGAGAAGTGGTACACATATACAATGGAATATTACTCAACTACTAAAAAGAAATAATGTCATCTGCAGCAACATGGATGGACCTAGAGATCATCATACTGAGTAGTAAGTCAGAGAAAAACAGATTTCATACAATATCCGTGGTGGTTCAAATGGTAGAGACTTTGTCTGCAATGCAGGAGACCAGAATTTGATCTCTGGGTCAGGAAGATCCCCTAAAAAAGGGATTGACAACCCACTCCAGTATGCTTGCCTGGTAAATTTCATGTACAGAGGAGCCGGGTGGGCTAGAGCCTATATGGTCACAAGGTGTTGGACACAACTGAGTGACTAAGATTTTCACTTCACTTAATCCCTTATTTGCAGAATATAAACAGAAATGATACAAATGAACTTATCTATAAAATGGACTCACAAACTTATGGTGGGAAGGAAGGGAGAAGGGATGTGAAAGTTAGGGAGTTTGAGACTGACATGTACACATTGTTATATTTAAAATGGAAAATCAATGAAGAACTACTGTAGAGCACAGGGAGCTCTATACAGTATTATGCAGCAGCCTGGATGGGAAGGGAATTTGGGGGAGAACGGATACACATATATGTATGGCTGAGTCCCTTCACTGTTCACCTGAAACTATCACAAAATTTTTAATCAGCTATACTCCAATATAAAAAAGTTAAAATTACAATATAAATATATTTTTAAAGAAAACAATGTACATTAAGGTATGAGTATTTTTGAATTTGAAAAAATGACTAGCACTAAATAAAATTAAGTATATATATTTATATATACATATCAGTTGATGAGAATATAAAAATAATTATGGTTTCATGTGTTGGGGAAAGGCAGGCAGGGGTAAGGCAGTGTAAGGATGAGGCATCTCAGTACAGACAGTTCAATTCAGTTGCTGAGTCCTGTGCGACTCTGCAACCCATGAACTGCAGCACGCCAGGCCTCCCTCTCCATTACCAACTCCCAGAGTTCATCCAAACCCATGTGCATCTAGTCGGTGATGCCATTCAGCCATCTCATCCTCTGTTGTCCCCTTCTCCTCCTGCCCCTAATCCTTCCCAGCATTAGGGTCTTTCCCAATGAGTCAACTCTTCGCATGAGGTAGCCAAAGTATTGGAGTTTCAGCTTCAATATCAATCCTTCCAATGAACACCCAGGACTGATCTCCTTTAGGACGAACTGGTTGGATTTTGCAGTCCAAGAGTCTTCTCCAAAACCACAGTTCAAAAGTATCAATTCTTTGGCACTCAGCTTTCTTCACCATCCAACTCTCAAATCCATACATGACCACTGGAAAAACCACAGCCTTGACTAGACAGACTTTTGTTGGCAAAGTAATATCTCTGCTTCTGAATATGCTATCTAGGTTGGTGATAACTTTCCTTCCAAGGAGTAAGCGTCTTTCAATTTCATGGCTTCAATCACCATCTGCAGTGATTTTGGAGCCCAAAATCAAGCCCCAAAATAAAGTCTGACACTGTTTCCACTGTTTCCCCATCTATTTCCCATGAATTGATGGGACCGGATGCCATGATTTTGTTTTCTGAATGTTGAGCTTTAAGCCAACTTTTTCATTCTCTTTCACTTTCATCAAGAGGTGTTTTGGTTCCTCTTCACTTTCTGCCATAAGGGTGGTTGTCATCTGCGTTATCTGAGGCTATTGATATTTATCCCAGCAATCTTGATTCCAGCTTGTGCTTCCTCCAGCCCAGTGTTTTTCATGATGTATGCTGCATATAAGTTAAATAAGCAGGGTGACAATATCCAGCCTTGACGTACTCCTTTTCCTATTTGGAACCAGTCTGTTGTTCCATGTCCAGTTCTAACTGTTGCTTCCTGACCTGCATACAGGTTTCTCAAGAGGCAGGTCAGGTGGTCTGGTATTCCCATCTCTTTCAGAATCTTCCACAGTTTATTGTGATCCACACAGTCAAAGGCTTTGGCATAGTCAATAAAGCAGAAACAGATGTTTTTCTGGAACTCTTGCTTTTTCCATGATCCAGCAGATGTTGGCAATTTGATCTCTGGTTCCTCTGCCTTTTCTAAAACTAGCTTTAACATCTGAAAGTTCATGGTTCATCTGTTGCTGAAGCCTGGTTTGGAAAATTTTGAGCATTACTTTACTAGTGTGTGAGATGAATGCAATTGTGTGGTAGTTAGTGCATTCTTTGGCAGTATAGACAAGCTAATGTAAATTAATAGTTCTTAGGTTGGGAACTGGATTCATATGATCTCACTGAAAATATAACTGTCAACAATGTATCTCTAATGAGATTAAATATTTAACTGAAAAAATGCAGTTGTGCATTTGATGAAAAAATATTGTTTGATTTTGGAATGTATATGTCGGCATTCTCAAAATTATAAGTAGAAACAAATTTCAGGGTGTTGGGAGAGATTTACCCTGGAGATGGTACAGTGTTTACCTTAGACTCTGAAAACCAGTGATACATTAAGAAGCATGATCATTTAAGAACAAATGCAACAACTACAGCCACAAACTATCAAGTAACAACACCCAGCAAGCTCAATAAGAACATATATAGGGTTTATTTGCTGCTCATGGGATTGCTGGCAGGAGGAGAAGGGGACGACAGAGGATGAGATGGCTGCTTGGCATCACCGACTTGATGGACATGAGTTTGAATGAACTCCAGGAGTTGGTGATGGACAGGGAGGCCTGGCGTGTGGCAATTCATGGGGTCACAAAGAGTCGGACACGACTGAGCAACTGAACTGAACTGATGGAAATGCCTCTTCTAGAAGGTTCCAAACAAATAGTATACTTCAGTTAATATTTCAATAAATCTTCATCAATAAATTAAAGATATAATTAGTAATTTCTAATGGAAAGTTCATGCTTTTCCCTTTTTATTTATTTTGACATCTTAGTGCATTCATTCTATATACTTTTGAAATCACTACACATTTTAAGCACAGTGATATTGATATAAGATAATTTACCTTCTTATAAATATTGCTCTCATTAATATGCCTCTGCAGCCAAGGAAAAGGCAGTCTTAATTCAAAGGGGAATTTTTTTTCACATCAAAAAAAGACAGATGTTCCTTCAGACTTAAAATAACTGAAGGTAAAAGAAACTTGATGCAAACAAATGTATGCCCATTGATGGATAGGAGTATGTCCTTCTAAAAGAAAAAGAAATCTGTTTGTTTTATCTGTGATTTAGGGTAAAATTCCACAGTGCCTTTAGCTGCTTTCTGATGGTAGGAAGTTTCCTTCAGATCTGATTTTCAGTGCCAGTAACTTGTATGATTTAAAAATATATATATTCTTAATGCATTAACCAGTTTGTCTGAAATCTTTAATGTCTTCAAATTATTTTCTCTCACATTATACTTGCTGGATAGGATGAAATAGATAACTAAAAATAAGTATTAATGATAATATGTTATTGTTTAATTTAAATATATTTAAAAGTTCACATGTAATAAGTTCTTAAAACATCAGAAACTGTACCAGAAACTATTACAAGCAATTTGCACATATTAAATCTTTTAAATACCAACATCTTATAAGCTAGGGATTTTTATCTCCAGGCAAAAGGGGAAAATAAATCATAGATAAGTAAATTGTGCAAGGCCACATGCTTATTGAGAAGTGGAGCTAAGATCTGTAGTTAATTAATTGCAGACCCCATGTTCTCATCTATTACACTGTAATATGTCAAGCTCTGCCAAAAAAATAAAACTATTTCTAACTGAAAAATTAAATAGCTGGAAAGGTTAGCATAATTAAATATGCAATGCAAAGAAAACAAATTTTGAATATTTAGAACATTATCAAAAATTAAAATAACTATTTCATATATATTCATTAAAATGACATTGAAAATAATTCTGCTTTATAGTTATAAAACAAAGTCTTTCAGTGCCTAAGCTTTCTAAGTATATAAACAATCATGTGCTTTCTTTATTCTATGATAAACTCTGTTATAGTGTTCCTTTGCAGGCCACTGAAATGTGTATGGAATTTTAAAAACTGGTTATCCTTACACATTGTGTGTTAAGTCAATAGCAGTGAAGAAACTGGGCTGCTTATAGAGTGGCTATATAAAAGTGCTAGGGAAAGAAAACTGCATTATTTTGGATCTTTCTAGTGCCCTGCCAGAATAGAAAATCATTAATATTTTCAGTCATACATGCATTCAGTCATTTCAGAAAAAAACATTTTGAGCCTATGAAACACAATAAGAACAACAACAATAGACCTATTATTCTATGTCAAATAATAAAAAGAGAATGATGAAGAGAAAAATAATCACATCATTCCAACCTTAGTTTTTTCAGAGTCCAAAAACTCAACCTTAGCCTGTGTGTGTGAGTGTGTGTGTACAGCTTTCACATATACAGTTTGAGGAAATAATGTCAATTTTAGGTTCTAGACCAGGGGTCAGTAGTTCAATTCAGTTGTTCAGTTGTGTCCGACTATTTGCGACCCCATGAGTCGCAAAGCACATCAGGCTTCCCTGTCCATTACCAACTCCTGGACCTTGCTCAAACTCATGTCCATTGAGTTGGTGATACCATCCAACCATCTCATTCTCTGTTGTCGTCTTCTCCTCCTGCCTTCAATCTTTCCGCAAATCAGGGTCTTTTGTAATGAATCAGTTCAAGGTCAGTAACTGCAGCCCAAATGACTGACTTGTCCTTATGTCTGCTGTGGTTTATCTTGCATGTTTAGCTAAGAAAGTATTTTTCACCTCCAACATTGGGAAAAAATAAAGTAAAATTTGTGATATTGTGTGATACATGAAAATTATAGGAAATCAAAATTTAGTGTCTGTAAATAAGTTGCATGTTTTTTTTTTTTCTTTTAACGTATCCATGCTCATTTGTTTATGTATAGTCTACAGCTATTTTTGTACTACAGGGAACAGGTTGAGCAGTATGAAAGATGGCATGAACTGTGTAGCCTAAAATATTTGCCATCTGTACTTTTCTATAAATCTTTTCCCCCCTCATATATACTATCCATATCTACTTATTTATGAAATGTTTACTGAAAAATTCTTACTGAATTACTGAAGCTAGTCATATTTAAATAATATTTCTCTGAACAATTTATTAAACTCCTTCTTAGAAATTCACTTGCTGCCTATTTCTAACAGTGATTGTGACTGATTAATGCAATCTTTTAAAAATACAGTAATGTGTTTCTATTTTCAAATACAGAGTATTTTATGTACATATGATATGTACGTGCATGTGTGCATGCTAAGTCACTTCAGTTGTGTCCAACTCTTTGTGACCCTATGGACTGTGGCCTGCCCAGCTCCTATATGACCATGGGACTCTCCAGGCAAGAATACTGGAGTGGGTTGCCATACCCACCTCCAGGGAATTTTCCCAATCCAGTGATCAAATCCACATCTCCTGCATTGGCCAGCAGGTTCTTTACCACTAGCGCCACTTGGGAAGCCTTGTGATCTGACTGTTTAATTATGATGTCATTTAAAAAAAAAAGTCTAAAGTGGAGTCTCTATCCACAAATAATATTTAACTAGGAAGGAATCATTAATTACTTATTTGCCAAAACTTGGGCTTGTCTTTGTTGTAGCTGTGTTTTTTAAATCTCTAATGTTGGGATAGATTAAAGTTGCCACTGATGTGCTCAGTCGTGGCCAACTCTTTGCGACCCCATGGACTGTATGTAGCCCACCATTTCCTCTGTCCATGGAATCTTCCAGGTAAGAATACTGGAGTAGTTTGTCATTTCCTTCTCCAAGATTAAGTTGGGAATAAAGCTAATATCATGTGACAAAACTATATCTCAGATTCCACAGGAGCAGTTTTATTTTTCTCCTTGATTATATTTTGGGATTCTCTTGGCTTGTTTTCTTAGAAGAGTTTAATTTTCTTGTAGCTGATGATATTATAAAACCACAAATTCAAATAAACAAAAAAAACAAACCAAACAAACAAAAAACAAATTCATATTGATGACCCAGATTAAAAACAAAGATTATCTCCAGATTTCCCTACTGTTCAACAATATAAAGCCTTCCCTCCAGACTGAGTTTTCCACCAGAAAAAGTTTTGGATCAACTATAAGAAAACTTCTCTAGTGTTAAAGTTTAGGCACACTGCTAAAAAAAAAGTGGTTTAAACTTCATTCATTACTGTGAATAATCTTTTTCGTTGACTCTTAATGTATGATACAATTTGACTAGAAATACTAATAATAAATTGTCTATTAAAAATTGGTAGATTTCTAGGGTGGCCGTAATCATCTTTTCTCATTATATTTTCATCTCTTAGGACCCCATTCATACCTAGAGTTTCTTTGATTACTTATATACAGCTTTGGTTATACAAAATCTGCATCAGCAGCTCCAAATTTCCCCTTGAGCATCAAACCTGTGTTTTTAAATGTCTGTTGAATATAGTCCATTATATTTCATGCACAACTTGATCTCATACTGTCCAAGTTGAATTCATCTACTTTTTTTTTTTCCCCTTCTCCAAATTCACTTCATGGCCAGTATTCTTAATTTCAGTGAATGGTAACAGCGTCTCCTCACCTTTCTGATTCCAATCATTCTGGACATTTTCCTCACCCTTCCTCCTTGTCGCCTGGCTTTCTGTTTTCCTACTCACTGACACAACTGATCAATATTTGTACATTTTAGTTCCTAAGAATATTTGTCTTTGAGTACTAAATATGTAAGTATTTTCTTCATTTCAACAGTCACACCCTTAGTTTGGCTCATCATTTCTTATGCTTTTGATTTTTTTAATTAGTTTTTTTTTTACTAAATTCCCTAAATTTATTCTCAAACTATCCATCCTCTTCAATGTTTACATAAATGAGTTAACAAATCTGCATTAAATAATTGAGTCCACATTGCCCAAATTAAGTCCAAATATTGGATTATTGCATAAGGAACTCTCCGTCTCCATCCTGTTTCCTATAAAGTGCATGTCTTTTTACTTTAATTGTACACTATAATTCAGCCTTATGAATTAGGGTCATTTCCCAGCACACACCATTCACCTTTGCTTCTGTGCCTTTTATCTCAATGTTCTCTCTACCTGGTTTGTTTCTCTTATGCTTCCTACCTAATTTCTACTGGTTCAAATCCAGCTTAGTTGTCATATTGTCATAAAAGTTTTTTCTAGTGTTGTTAGAAAAATGACAAAGAAATCCCCATATACATCCTTCCATAAAGCCAGTGAAAAATCTGTGAAAAACTGTCAGAATCAACCTTTTTGGAACATGAGAAATTACCAAAAGTCTGTGGCAAGCAGAGTAATGCTTCCATAATAAAAGCCAACTGAATCTTAGAAAGAACTGAGAGCCTTGTGGCATAATTTCAACCTGCCCTGTTTCTACTTCACAGTCCCCAGTTATGCAATGTCTTTGAAGATAACAACCAACAACCCTTATATATGTACCAGATGGAACAAAACAGAGCTCATTAACCAAAAAATGTGGTTTATTTTGGCCTGTTCAGTAACTGCCCAGATGACCAGTTCAAAAGGGTTTGTCTTTGTCTTGCCCAATAGGAACACACCCAGTGCTAGGCAGCTATCTGAGGCATTTGTCAAAAACTGTATAGGGAGATGTAATAGCCATCGTTTTCTGGGATAATGAATGCTGCTCAGTCGTGTCCAGCTCTTTGCAACCCCATGTACTATAGCATGCCAGGCTTCTCTGTCCATGGAGATTCTCCAGGAAAGAACAATAGAGTGGGTATCCATGCCCTCCTCCAGGGGATCTTCCCAACCCAGGGGTCGAACCCACATCTCCAGCATTGCAGGAGGATTCCTTACTGTCTAAGCCAGCAGGGAAGCACAATGAAAAATACTTGGAGCAAATCAATGACTAAACAAAAAGCTTGGGGAAAATGCTAGGGAATGAGATGCTTTAGGTAATACATGTTTTTAAACACCCCAAGTTATTCTTGGGAATCCAGAAAGTCACGAGAATTCCCAGAGCAGGGCACCTGTTCAAGAAAAAGATAAGGTTCCAAGCTATCATTTTGGACTGAACTTTATGCTCTACATAGGGAGGAAGTACAGATTAAGAAGACTTGTAAACTTCCTGGATCATTGTTGAAGATATGCCTAACATGTAGAGGCATCAGCAAAGATGGAGTTTGCTGTTTCTCAGTATTTAAGCAAATCTTAGTTCTATCTCATCACTGAACCAACCAAATAGAGACATTAGTGGCCACACATGGGAAAAAAGAGAGACTTTACAAAATTATTCAGAATTACATTCACTATGATTATATATATATATGTATGTATGTATACACAGACATACACATTGGCAGAGATGTATATTAGTGATAAAAGAAACTCTGGCTATAAATGGGGGTGCTAAGAAATAAAAATATAGTGAGAAGGGGAGATAATTGGATTTTTAGAGTTATCACATTATCATGTTAAAAGTGATCAGTTTGACAACAAATATGATGAATACAAATAAACAAGAAAGTATGACCCACACACAGAATAAAGGCAAATAATAGAAAACTGTCTGTAAGGAAGTCCAAACAGTGAGTTTACTAGACAAAGACTAATGTATTACATATTTCTATGCAGATGAAATGTCCGGATTATGCAAATATATTGACAAAAATAGATTTTGGTTTCCCAGGTAAGGGTAGGGGGATGTGAAATGAGCAATGGCTGCTTAAGGGATACACAGTTTCCTTTGGAGGAGATTAAAATTTTCTGGAATTAGATAGTAGTGATAGTTGCAAAAGTCTGTGAATTTGCTACATACTTAATACAAATAAAGTGGCTAAAGTGGTGAGTTTTTCTGTTACATGAATTCATCTCAATAAAAACAAGTCCCTCCCCTTGGCAAAGGGCTTTCAAGACCTTTCCACATTAGGTTTGGTTTTCTTTATAGATATAGATATCTGGAGAAGGAAATGGCAACCCACTCCCAATATACTTGCCTGGAGAATCCTATGGACAGAGGAGCCTAGTGGGCAACCGTCCATGGTGTCACAAAGAGTCAGACATGACTGAGCTACTAACATTTCTTTATGACAGATATTAGAGTCTCTTAAAATTTCTATTTCCTTGCATGTTTTTCACCTTAACTGGAAGCTTAAGAGGATTAGTGATAGTATATCTCAGTTTAATAGCTAGAAATACGCTTGAAGTACATATTGAGTGCACTTGTAAAACTAAAAATAGAATCTCACAAACACCTAACAAAGGTCAGTTTTTTTCCAATCCCAAAGAAAGGTGATGCCAAAGAATGTTCAAACTATCAGACAGTTGCCCTCATTTCACATCATAGCAAGGTAATGCTCAAAATTCTTCAACCTAAGCCTCAGTGATTGGAGAAGGCAATGGCACCCCACTCCAGTACTCTTGCCTGGAAAATCCCACGGACGGAGGAGCCTGGTAGGCTGCAGTCCATGGGGTAACTAAGAGTCAGGCACGACTGAGTGACTTCACTTTCGTTTTTCACTTTCATGCATTGGAGAAGAAAACGGCAACCCACTCCAGTGTTCTTGCCTGGATAATCCCAGAGACAGTGGACCCCCGTCTATGGGGTCGCACAGAGTCGGACATGACTGAAGCGACTTAGCAGCAGCAGCAGCAAGCCTCAGTAGTACCTGAACCAAGAACTTCCAGGTATACAAGATGGATTTAGAAAAGGCAGAGGAACCAGAGGTCAAATTGACAACATCCACTGGAGCACAGACTAAAGCAAGGGAATTCCAGAAAACAAACAAACAAACAAACAAAAAAACATCTGCTTCAATGACTATCTAAAGCCTTTGACTGTGTGGATTATAACAAACTGTGGAAAATTCTTAAAGAGATGGGAATACTAGACCACCTTACACTGTCTCCTGAGAAACCTACATACAAGTCAAGAAGCAAGAATTAGAACCGGACATGGAAAAATGGACTGGTTCCAAATTGAGAAAGGAGCACGTCAAACTGTATGTGGTCACTCTGCTTATTTAACTTATATGCAGAGTACAGCATGAGAAACACTGAGCTGGATGAAGCACAAGCTGGAATCAAGATTGCTGGGAGAAATATCAATAATCTCTGATATGCAGATGATATCACTCTAATGGCAGAAAGTATAGAAGAACTAAAGAGCCTCTTAATGAGGGTGAAAGAGGAGAGTAAAAATGCTGTCTTAAAACTCAGTACTCAAAAAATGAAGATCATTGCATCTGGTTTCATCACTTCATGACAGATAGATGGAGAAACAATGGAAATAGTGGCAGACTATTTCCTTGTGTTCCAGAATCACTGCAGATGGTGACTCCAGCCATGAATTAAAAGACACTTGCTCCTTGGAAGAAAAGATGATAAACCTAGACAGTGCATTAAAAAACAGAGACATCACTTCACCAATAAATGTCCATCTATTTAAAGGTATGGTTTTTCCAGTAGTCATGTACAAATATGAGAGTTCAACCATAAAGAAGGCTGAGCACCAATGAACCAATGCTTTCAAATTGTGGCACTGGAGAAGACTCTTGAGCATCCCTTGAATAGCAAGATCAAACCAGTCAATCCTATAGGAAATCAACCCTGAACATTCATGGGAAGCACTGATGCTGAAGCTGAAACTCCAATACTCTGGCCGCTTGATGGGAAGAGCCAACTCATTGGAAAAGATCCTGATTCTGGGAAAGATTAAGGGCAAAAGGAGAAAGGGGTGACGGAGGATGTGGTGGTTTACCATCAACCCAATGGATATGAGTTTGAGCAAACTCTGGGAGAGAGTGAAGGCCAGGGAAGCCTGGCATGATGTAGTCCATGGGGTGGCAAACAGTTGGAGCCAACTTAGTGACTGAACAACAACAAACACCTAAAAAAGGTTTCTCTCTGATAATTGGGTGCTTCAGAATGAGAGAGGTATTTGTCCTGAAATAATACATAAATGGATGTGCTGCAGTTATTCACATTTTAGGGGTGGACAGAGAACCCTAAGACAAAGGGCTTACTATATATGAAGATATATAAGCACAAGTGAAATAATTTAATTACAACACCAGATTTATAAAATTGAAATATAGGACACTATGTGCATTATTGGATATCAGAAAAAAAGTAAAATATGAGAGTGAATGCTATAGAAAGAGCTAATGAGGAAACTGGAAATAAATCTGGAACAGAATAATAGTTACTTAAACTTTGCTTGGGGAAGTGACTCACCATCTCCCCATCTGTAGACTGAGTTCTACCATGTGTAATTGGGATGTTATCAAAATAAATGTGGTTAACAGATGTCCTCAAAGTCTAAGATAATAAATTGAATATGATAGAGAAAGAAGATATTTGAAAATTATCTTAAGTTTGTAAGTTTTGATGGCTGAAAAAATTGTAGTGCCTCTAATAACATGAGGGAGACAGGAGGGAAAGACTATTCGGAACAAAATATGATCTTAAGATTGGACATATCATATTTGAAGACTAAGTGGAATGTAGATATAAAAATGTCAGAATTAAGGAATAAAGAGTAAACCTTTCTTAACATAAGCTTAGAGTTTTTTCAAAAAATATAAATAGATGCTCTTCAAATTGAGTTCTGCTGCTTTTAATGACATCCAGAAATTCAGGCAACAAGAAACTCATATTCAGCAAGTTTTATTCAAATTCATATTTCTAATCACTAATGTAATAATTGATACATTAGCCCATTTAATCAATATTAATCAAGAGCCAGGAATATATGCCAAGAATAGATGCTGAGGATAGATGAGTGAATACTGTCTACAAAGCTCTTACCTTTACAGAGTATCTTTCATAATAAAGGTAAATATATGTCAGTCAAGTAAGGTCTTCAACTTTGATTTTAAAATATCAGTATGCATGTACATTGCAAAGCTGTTATCACATAACTTTTTTTCCCCTCTCCTGTTCCTCAGCATGTAACTTGACTGTTATTACTAACTTCATGACAAGCCCCATATGCTGCCACCAAGTGGAAGCGTTTTTACTGGACTTCAGTTCTAAGCTGGCCCTACTGCTTCCTTTAGTTCATTTTCAGTACCAAAGATGTGCTGAGTAAAAACAAAGTGCTCAGTGCTGGGGCACAGCTGAGAGGATGAGTATACGAAGGTATATTGTATCATGTCCGTGTCTGAGAAATGATTTTTGTAGTCTAGACAATGAAGCATAATTCTGTACAAGTATGAAGCTATGAGATATACAGATTGCTAGCTATATATCAAAACTGTCAAGTTCAATGAGAGTATGAGTTCCATACCAGTGTCCCAGGATTCTGATCAGTATTAGAATATCCTGAGTCAAGAGTGTAGTGAGTAGCAATAGTAAGAAGAGGTATCTACACCCTATTTCAGTTTCATAGTCTACAGTGGAGTCTTCATTCTTGAAAGTCAAGATGGTAGCATTTCATTTGTTAAGACTACTTATAAATCACACATTTATCCATATTTCAAGCTTAATCCTTCTAAAAATATCAAAATTAAAAATTATATTTTTTTAATTCTAGTTTCCTTGGTGTGTATGTCCAGCAGTGGAATTTCTGGGTCATAAGGCAGTTCTATTTCCAATTTTTTAAGGAATCTCCACACTGTTCTCCAGAGTGGCTGTACTAGTTTTCATTCCCATCAACAGTGTAAGAGGGTTCCCTTTTCTCCACCTTCTCTCCAGCATTTATTGTTTTTAGAATTTTGGGATCACAGCCATTCTGACTGGTGTGAAATGGTACCTCATTGTGGTCTTGATTTGCATTTCTCTGATAATGAGTGATGTTGAGCATCTTTTCATGTGTTTGTTAGCCATCTGTATGTCTTCTTTGGAGAAATGTCTATTTAGTTCTTTGGCCCATTTTTTGAGAGACACGTTTACCCCAATGTTCATCACAGCACTGTTTATAATAGCCAGGACATAGAAGCAACCTAGATGTCCATCAGCAGATGAATGGATAAGAAAGCTCTGGTACATATACACAATGGAGTATTACTCAGCCATCAAAAAGAATACATTTGAATCAGTTCTAATGAGGTGGATGAAACTGGAGCTGATTATACAGAGTGAAGTAAGCCAGAAAGAAAGACACCAATACAGTATACTAACACATATATTGATGCTTTTGAACGGTGGTGTTGGAGAAGACTCTTGACAGTCCCTTGGACTTCAAGGAGATCCAACTAGTCCATTCTAAAGGAGATCAACCCTGGGATTTCTTTGGAAGGAATGATGCTAAAGCTGAAACTCCAGTACTTTGGCCACCTCATGCGAAGAGTTGACTCATTGGAAAAGACTCTGATGTTGGGAGGGACTGGGGGCAGGAGAAGAAGGGGACGACCGAGGATGAGATGGCTGGATGGCATCACTGACTCGATAGACATGAGTCTGAGTGAACTCCGGGAGTTGGTGATGGACAGGGAGGCCTGGTGTGCTGCGATTCATGGTGTCGCAAAGTGTCAGACACGACTGAGCAACTGAACTGAACTGAACACATATATATGGAATTTAGAAATATGGTAATGATAACCCTGTATTTGAGACAGCAAAAGAGATGCAGATATACAGAACAGACTTTTTGACTCTGTGGGAGAGAGAGGGTGGGATGATTTGGGAGAATGGCATTGAAAAATGTATAATATCATATAAGAAATGAATCACCAGTCTAGGTTTGATGCAGGATACAGGATGCTTGGGGCTGGGGCACTGGGATAACCCAGAGGGATGGTATGGGGAGGGAGGTGGGAGGGGGGGTTCAGGAGTGGCAACTTATGTACACCCATGGTGGATTCATGTGGATGTATGGCAAAACCAATACAGTATTGTAAAGTAAAAAAAAAAAAAAAAAAAGAATAAAAAAATAAGTTATATTTTTTAAAATTTAAATGACATGTTTACACTGGGACCACCCTGGTGGTTCAGCAATAAAGAATCCACATGCCAATGCAGGAGATGCAGGTTCAATCCCTGGGTCAGGAATATCCCCTCAAGAAGAAAATGAAAATCTGTTCCAGTATTCTTACCTGGGAAATCCCATGGGCAGATGAGCCTGACAGGCTATAGTCCAGGGTTCAGAAAGAGTCAATATGACTTTGTGGCTAAACAGTGACAACAATGTTTACATTAGACCTGAAATCCATAAACTGTAGTTAGAAATTATTTTTTAAAAGAAATTAAGCCTATAAGGAGAAAATCCATTCATTTCAAATAAGAGTGAAGTTATTAAATAAGTAATAATTATGTAATATGACTTAGTAAATAAGTCATAGAGACATTTTTCCTAAATTCCAAAAGAGAGATTGAATTTGCATGACCAAGGTAAAATTATTCTAAGAATTTATTTTGAATTTTGAAGCAAAGATATTCTCATATATATATAGGATATATACAGGAAACTTTAACTCAAATCACTGGAGAATGGTTAAGATTGGATATAAAAAGGGGAGTCCAGTGTAGTGGAACAAACTGTGAGCTAAGATACAAAAGTATAAGTGATGTGTTTAGTAAGTAGCATACAGATAAATAAAGACTTAGCCAGAATTTACTGATTATGAAGTATATAGTAGGACAGGATAAAAGGCCGTCTTTAGTCTTTGTATTAGACATTACTCTTTAATTAGCAAATCATATTTTTTATGCAATTATGGAATTCTAAGGTGTGCAATTGATTAGAAGCTCTTCTCTTTATACATAGCTAGATAGATGAAATATAGCAATATTTTCAGGTTTTCTCTCTTGTGAGGTAGCATTAAGATTGGCATAAAAACCTTTAGTAGAAAAAGTTCTATCTGCACTAGCAAAAATATCTTAAATAGAATTTTGATCAACTCAGTTGGTTCACACGTCCATCTCTAAATCTTTTTTTTCTTTAAGGCAATTTTCTTTGGTTTGACATAGGTTATATAACTAAACCACACATTCTTGTTATTAAAATGGTTTGCATTTCTATTGCTCAATAAAAAAAAATTACTACAAATTTAAAAGCTTGAAACAACACATGGTTATTCTCTCACAGCTTCCATGGTCAGTACAGGCATAGTTTAGCTGAGTCCTTTTCTTAGCTAAGTCACACCTATCTGGAAGCTAGACTGAAACCAAAATCAAGGTTTCCATCAGGCTGCAGTAACACCTACGTTGAAAGTTTAGCTCAACTACTCCATGGTATTGGTAACTTGGCATCTATTTTTGTGGCCAAGTGACCTGCAGGGACCCTGAACTGACATGAGCCCCTTCCTGGAGCAGATGTATTAGTGAACAGCCCCCAGAATCCCAAGCACTTGTAAGTTCCCAAACTCCCTAGACCTCTTTGTGATAAGAACTCTTCCTCATCTCACATGTCTTCCCCTTGTCTATTCCTTTGATAAAGCCCTCTCAAAGCTTAACCAAAACCCCACTCTTTCTCAGACATGGAGAACAGACTTAGGGACACACAAGGGCAGGAGAGTGTGGGGCCAGTTAAGAGAGTAGCATTGACTCTTTGCGACCCCAT
Organism: Redunca redunca; assembly: GCA_006410935.1. NCBI lineage: Eukaryota > Metazoa > Chordata > Mammalia > Artiodactyla > Bovidae > Redunca > Redunca redunca. Next base: position 137,837 of record SJYQ01000394.1, on the reverse strand, counting down.
GGACTGTAGCCTACCAGGCTCCTCCCTCCATGGGATTCTCCAGGCAAGAGTACTGGAGTGAGTTGCCATTTTTTTCTCCAGGGGATCTTACTGACCCAGGGATCGAACCCAGGTCTCCAGCATTCCAGACAGATGCTTTAACCTCTGAGCCACCAGGGAAGCCCAATACATACATTCAGTTCAGTTCAGTCACTCATGTCCAACTCTTTGCGACCCCATGAATCGCAGCCATATGTTAAATAGATAGCTAGTGGAAAGTTGCTGTATAACACAGGGAGCTCAATCTGGTGCTCTGGTACCACCTAGAGGGGTGGGATCAGGTGGGAGGGAGGGTCAAGATGGAGGGGACACATGTATACTTCTGGTTAATTCATGTTGATATATGACAGAAACCAGCACAGCACTGTAAAGCAATTATCTTTCAAATAAAAATAAATTTAAAAAACAAAACAAAAACTCTTTTTGCTTGAGTTGACTAATCCAGCATAGGAACTTCAAAGCACTCCACCCCATAGCCCCTCAGGACATGTGACCCTCATCCTGAAGTTCTCTCTCTGCCTGCAGCCTGCCTTGACCTCCCATGGAGGTGTGCCATGTACCTTCTCCAGAACCTGTGTATAATCAACTCCTCTCTTTCACTTTCCCTTTTAGTCTTCTGTTGACCCATGGCTTGTTATCCAACACCCCAGGATTCAACCTAGCAAATGGATTTAACAAAGTCACAACAATTTGAAACCTAGGCAAAGGAATAATTCACTTCAAGGTCCTTCAGGTTGCTGGCTGAATTCATTTATGATTATAGAATTGAATTTACTGTTTTCTTTATGGCCATCAGCCATGCATCCAGAGACTACTTGCAGTTTCTTTACATGGGGTCCTCTTAAGACATGAGACTTCTTCAAAATCTGTAACATTTTTCTTCAGTGTGCTATTCATTGCTGGACTTCATGCCATTCCTGAAAGTCCCCTAGTAATTTTGTTTTCTCATGAATTTAGTTTAAATCTCTACTTTAAAAATTAAAATCAGTCTCCAAGGAATTCTTATGTATTTTTCCTCTCAGATTTACTTGTTTATTTTTCATTGAGTTATAACTTCAGTGTTCTCTTAGATCTTGACTTTCTTCCATCAGTTTAGTTCAGTAGCTCAGTCATGTCTAGCTTTTTGCGACCCCAGGGACTGCAACATGCCAGGCTTCCCTGTCCATCACCAACTCCTGGAGTTTACTCAAACTCATGTCCATCAAGTTGATGATGCCATCCAACCATCTCACCCTCTTTTGTCTCATTCTCTTCCCGCCTTCAATCTTTCCCAGCATCAGGGTCTTTTCCAATGAGTCAACTCTTTGCATGAGGTAGCCAAAGTATTGGAGTTTCAGCCTCAGCATCACTCCTTCCAATGAACACCCAGGACTGATCTCCTTTAGGATGGACTGGTTGTATCTCCTTGAAGTCCAAGGGACTGTCAAGAGTCTTCTCCAGCACCACAGTTCAAAAGCATCAATTCTTTGGCACTCAGCTTTCTTCACAATCCAACTCTCACATCCATACATGACCACTAAAAAAACCATAGTCTTGACTAGACGGACCTTTGTTGGCAAAGTAATATCTTTGCTTTTTAAGATGCTATCTAGGTTGGTCATAAAGTGTCCCCTTAAAATATAACTCTTGACAATGAACATATTGTCTCTGATGTAATTAACACTACAAAAACAATGCCTGAATTATTTCCTTCAATAGATCAAAGACTAATTTAACTATTTTTAAACTCCAATATAACTCTATAGCATACTGATCTTGTGATTAATCAAAAATTTCTAGTATTTCCAATAACGTTTCTGTTAAGCCAGGTCTCAATAATCCTGCACTTAATACAAAACTGATTCTCTCACCAAATAAATACAAGGTCAAATATTCAAGTTTGCCAAGTTCTTTACTGTTACTGTATACAAATTTTCTTCAGAAGTAAAATTTATCAGTGCAGGACTAACTAACACTACATTTTTACTTCTCTACAGATATGAGAAGTATGCCTTCTATATCCTGATTACAACTATTGACTAAAATGTGAAGAGTACAGATTGGAGGGCACAATCTTTGGTATGCATTTTATATAAACTGATATCATTTTATTAACACAAAGTATATTTTTCATTTATAATTATAGCCATTTAATCATCTTTACTTCTAAATTTTATATGAGACCTTATCGCAAGCAGCTGTAAAATCAAGGTAAAGTACATGTATGAGTCCTCTCTAATGATCTCCTCCTATATATATCTTAGTTCCTCTCTCCCTTTGATTCTTTGATCCAATGTCCTCTTTACAGTAAGAGTATCCATGGTCACCTTATTTAAATTATAATTCCCATCTCCCAAGGCATGCCATACTTCCCTCTACTTTAATTTTTGTTCATGTTGTTTTTATATTTTACATTTTTAGTTATTCATCAATTACTTTCCTTCCCCAGAATGTAATCCCATGTAACCCCTTGAGTGCAAAGATTTCAATTTCTATTTGTTGTTGTTTTATACCTATGTTCACAGAAGCTAAGAAATTTTTTGAATAATGGACACCAATGAATATTTGTAAGTGAATGTGTGCATTACTCTCATTTACTAAAATACTTTGAAGAAAGAATTTGTGTCATTATTACCATAATACATTTTTTTAATCCTGTTTATATTTAATGTCGACCATTATTTTCAAAGACATCATTTCTGAAGTCATTGCTTTTAGAAGTTTCCTCAAAGTTTAGAATTGTTTTTTGGTAACTTCTATTCTCAGTCTTTTTTTCAGGTATTTCCTTTATCCAACAGGTTTTCAATTCCTTTGGAGAATCATACAAAGCCTAAATCAAAGTATGTTTTCTCCTAAAATTAATTATAAATGATATAATACTCAAGATAGAAGTTTATAATATTTCTCATTAACTATATTGCAAATTTTTTTTGTTGTTAAAAAAAAGGAGTTGGTTTAAAAAAAGTTTACAGTATTTCTCAAACTGGATTTTGCAGAAGTACAAAATGTCATGTTACCGTGTCTGATAAGTTTGCAAGCTTATTTTAAGTATAGAATCTGAATATTTTACCTAAATATTAGACTTCTGATAAAAAAAGACATTAACAAGTAAAGAAACCTCAATATGTTCCTTTCCATAACCAAGAATAATAACAGCATTCAGCTGGTGAAATTTTTTACAGAAAATACCTGTTAAGAGGCTTAAAATGCTAGAGGAGAGCCTGCATTTACTACAAAATGCTTATTAAGAAACCTGCTGCATCACACTTTAAAGTGTAAGAATCATTGTTAATGAAAGTAAAAAAAAAAAATCACTGGAAAAAAGTCATTTTAGATAACTTCCAACAATTAATTTTAAATAATTTCACATTTGACCTAGAGATCCTTATATTTTGGCCTACATCTGTGTACTGCAAGTTCCCTTGTGGAATTTAATGAATTATCTTAACATCAACTGCATTGTTTTCACTTCTAAGAATAGTGCTTGCTCATGAGTTTTCTGGTAAATGACAAGTAAGATTTCCATAATTTCCTAATCATGAATTAATTCTGCTTTTAAAGAGGTACTGACAGTCTTTGCTTATTTTTGGATTAGTATGTAACAAAGCTATTCTCTGGAGATACATATTCTTATTAAATATTGGCTGTGTAATAATATGCTCTCTAAGCCCCTAAAGTACCATTATATCCCAGCATAGAGCTTATTTTCATCCCCTAAGAAAGCAGTAACCAAGAGAATATATTCATAAAATGAATGCATCTTGGCTTACAACTTGAGATGACACTGCTGAATATAAATGATTAACAGAACACTTTGCTGCTTTCATTATTGCTCTAAAAACTGAAGCATCCTCAGTGGAACAATTCTAAGTAGGGATCTTACTATTTCATCTTTCCTAATTTGAATATCTAGCTGGGGACAAATTTTCAGTTACTCTTGATCTTCAAATCTTGCATCCCTCTTCTTTTACTTTCCTATTCATTTGTTAAAAATATCTAAGACAGATTTGTCCCAAAGTGGTTTTTGTAAAGTAGTAACTTGGGTTGAAGTTGCTTAAAATAAAGCCAATCATTTCTGAAACTTACTAAACTTATAAAGGAATATTTAATTTGAATATGTGATTTTGACTAACCATAAGAGGATATGGTATAGGGTAATCCTAAATTATTCTAACTACATTTTTTTTCTTTTCACAAAAAATGTTTAATTATTTTTAATGGAATAGTTTTGGAAGTGGAGAGACAATAACTTCAACATTCTATATTTCAATGATAATCATTCTATGATTTTGATATTTCATTTTAGTTTCAGATGTAACTCCTAAACAGATGAAGATTTAATTTATTCTTGGGCCTGCCACTAAAAACTACGTCTCAGGTTAACTACAACTCATTGACAAATTTCATCTTTGAAACTTTGGAAGATTTACCCAAGAGTTCACTTAAAATAGTCCATGATACCTAACTTCATCAAACCACTAGACTGTTAGTTAATCTTGCTATATTTTGCTAATCTTCCTTAGGTCATGGGTCCCCAAACTCTGGGATCTAATGTCTGACAATCTGAGGTGGAGCTGATGTAATAATAATAGAAATAAAGTGCACAGTAAATATAATATGCTTGAACCATCCTGAAACCACCCCTCACCTCAGTCTATGGAAAAAATGCCTTCCATGAAATTGATCCCTAGTGCCAAGAAAGCCTGGGGACTGCTGCCTTAGGTCACTTTCTCTCCTTGAAATAATAAAAGGAACATCACATTGAATGGTTAGCAATTTTCAAGCGTTATCATATGCATTATTCCATTTACATTTGATTTCTCAAAATAACTGTGTGATATAAAAAGAGTTGTTTAAGCCACATTTTAGAGAATAATTAAAGCTTTGAGAGAAATGAAATGCCTAATTTCTCATTGCCTGCATATGAAAAAGCAAGAATTTATTTAGGTCTTCTGATTTCAAGTTTAGTATCCTTTTATAAAACCCAAACTTTAAACTTTCTACTCATAATTTCAGTCATCTAAGGTCAGAAACATCATCCACCCAGATTTGACCTCTTGCCTTCATAAACAGGATTGTGGAAAAAAAAAAATGCTTTTTATTTTAGTTCAACATTTATTCAGCACCTACTAACGTACCAGACAATGTTCTAGGCACTTGGGATTCAGATACAAGTATGCTATGGCATAATCTCTGAAGAAGCCAACACATTATTTGAAAACTTAGAGATACATATAAATATATAAAAATTGAATGCATACATACTAAATGCATAGAATGTAGAAGGTACAAAGGTTAAATAGAGAGCAAATGACACTTTGAGGAGAATGGTGCTGGTCAAGAAGGATTTGGGGGAAAACTATAATACTTTATTAAGGAAAATAGGAGTTTATCAGGTATTTAAAAGGAGAAGAAACTTCAGCATAATCTAAACTTTAAAGAAGAGTAAGGTATGAAAGGTATATAAAGAGAATAGGTGTGAAACATCATCAAGTACTGGTATGATTTTATATTACTTTAGTGGAAAAGTGAGTTGGAAATGAAAAACAGTGAGATATGATACTGAACACATAGGCAGTTTGGTTGAGAAAAAATGGCCTTAAATTTGAAGCCAAAATTTCCTCCATTCAAATTCTAACTCTCCCATGTATTAAACATGCTACCTTGAGAAAGATACCCAATTTCTCTGAAATTCATTTTTTCTCTATGAAATTGAGATAACAATGCCTACCTATTATCATTAGGTGTGTAATGAGCCTACTGTAGGATGTGACACTAAGTAGCTACTTCATACTAATAACTCATTTATGTAAGAGTTTAAACAGGAAAAAAAATCAAACTTGCAATTTTGCTACAGATTCTGTCATGAATCACCCTCAAATGATTTTAAATTACAAATCGTAGGGTAAATACATCTTGAACCATCTAGAATCAGTTTTGTTTTCTCTGGAAAAATTAAAATGACTGCTTTTAGCACTTGATCAACAATCGATTTTCCAAATGTGTTATTTATTTTGTATCATTGTTCCAGCTTAGTGCCTTATTTCCATTATATAACTCTAGCTAACCTAATTCAGTGTTTTTCCACTACACTTAATGTATACCTTTTATCATAAATNATTGCTGGGAGAAATATCAATAGCCTCAGATATGCAGATGACACCACCCTTATGGCAGAAAGTGAAGAGGAACTAAAAAGCCTCTTGATGAAAGTGAAAGAGGAGAGCGAAAAAGTTGGCTTGAAGCTCAACATTCAGAAAACAAAGATCATGGCATCTGGTCCCATCACTTCATGGGAAATAGATGGGGAAACGGTAGAAACAGTGTCAGACTTTATTTTTTGGGGTTCCAAAATTACTGCAGATGGTGACTGCAGCCATGAAATTAAAAGATGCTTACTCCTTGGAAGAAAAGTTATGACCAACATAGATAGCATATTCAAAAGCAGAGACATTACCTGGCCGACTAAGGTCCGTCTAGTCAAGGCTATGGTTTTTCCTGTGGTCATGTATGGATGTGAGAGTTGGACTGTGAAGAAGGCTGAATGCCGAAGAACTGATGCGTTTGAACTGTGGTGTTGGAGAAGACTCTTGAGAGTCCCTTGGACTGCAAGGAGATCCAACCAGTCCCTTCTGAAGGAGCTCAATCCTAGGATTTATTTGGAAGGAATGATGCTGAAGCTGAAACTCCAGTACTCTGGATACCTCATGTGAAGAGTTGACTCATTGGAAAAGACTCTGATGCTGGGAGGGATTGGGGTCAGGAGGAGAAGGGGATGACCCAGGATGAGATGGCTGGATGGCATCACTGACTTGATGGATGTGAGTCTGAGTGAACTCCGGGAGATGGTGATGGACAGGGAGGCCTGGCGTGCTGTGATTCATGGGGTCGCAAAGAGTTGGACACGACTGAGTGACTGAACTGAATACAATAGACAGAAAAGCTTAAAAAGGTAAACATCAATCCAGTACTGAGTTCATAATGTATACATGTATGAGGATATATATTTCAATTTTATATTATACCTGAGTATATTTCTATATCTAACCTCATGAAATTATAGTTATTTTCAGATGCTTGGACTGTTTTCAATGGTTTTCTCTGAAAGGTTTAAGTATGACCCTAGTCCTAAGGAAGCACATTAAAATACTGATAATACCAGTGTCTTTATGAAATTCTCCCTGGAGGCGAGGGTGGGATGATTTGAGAGAATAGCATTGAAACATGTATATTATCAAATGTGAAACAGATCGCCAGTCCAGGTTTGATGCATGAGACAGGGTGCTCAGGGCTGGGTGCACTGGGATAACCCAGTGGGATGGGGATGAGGAGGGAAGTGGGAGAGGGGTTCAGGAGGGGGAACACATGTAACATGTACACCCATGGCAGATTCATGTCAATGTATGACAAAATTACTGCAATATTGTAAAGTAATTAGCCTCCAATTAAAATAAATTAATTAAAAAATAAATAAAGTCTGCCTGGGTATCTCTATGACTGAATTTCAGATTTTCTCTACAACCAAATTTGTGGTCCCTTTTAAGGTGGTCATGCCAATACCCTTAGTAACTTCCAAAGATTTTCTCTGCTACTCTATTAAATTTTATGCCCACATTTGGTCTTGAGACTCTCCAGAACTTTCTGAGTTATTTTCTAATTTAGAATCTGAGGCCATGGGAATTCCCTGGAGGTATTCATTTGAAGGACTGATGCTGAAGCTGAAGCTCCAGTAGTTTGGCCACCTGATGGGAAGAGCCAACAAACTGAAAAAGACCCTGATGCTGGGAAAGATTGAGGGTGAGAGGAGAAGAGGGTAACACAGGATGAGATGGTTGGATGTCATTACCAACTGAATGGACAGAAGTTCCAACAAACTCTGGGAAATAGTGAAGGACAGGGAAGCCTGGCATGCTGCAGTCCATGGGGGTCTCAAAGAGTTGGACACAACTTAGTGACTGAACAACAGAAACCACTGGTTAGGACTTTGCACTTTGAACTGCCAAGGGCTAAGATTCAATCCCTGGTTGAGGAGCTAAGATCTTGCAAGCTATGTGAGGCAATCCAAAAAAAAAAAAAAGATTCTGAGACTATTGAATCTTATGTTAATTCTGACTTTAGTATGCATTCCCCAAATATAGACTCAGTAACTCATTCTCACACTTCAAAGTTTTCTTCTGAATCAATTAATTCATTTAATTGCTCAGTCATTCTTTTAGAGGCCATAAACAGAACTGTCATGGCTCTGTTAGTACCCTTAGGAAAATAGAGACAAATATTATGTGATAAATGCCATGCTACAGAGAAACAGTTTGGTAGAGTAATTCAAAAGAGAAGCAATCGTGCTGTAGGACAGGAAAGATTTCTTGAAAGAGATGAAGTCTAACGTGATCCTAAGAGAGCATGCTAATTAGGACTATGAGGTTGTTACATTAGCAGATAGGTAGGGCTCTAACTGTTCAAGGCTTGAATTAGTTTAGTCACTCAGTCATGTCCGACTCTTTGCGACCCCATGAATTGCCACACGCCAGGCCTCCCTGTCCATCACCAACTCCGGGAGTTCACTCAGACTCACGTCCATTGAGTCAGTGATGCCATCCAGCCTTCTCATCCTGTTGTCCCCTTCTCCTCCTGCCCCCAATCCCTCCCAGCATCAGAGTCTTTTCTAATGAGTCAACTCTTCACATGAGGTGGCCAAAGTATTGGAGTTTCAACTTTCACATCATTCCTTCCAAAGAAATCCCAGGGCTGATCTTCAGAATGGACTGGTTGGATCTCCTTGCAGTCCAAGAGACTCTCAAGAGTCTTCTCCAACACCACAGTTCAAAAGCATCAATTCTTCAATGCTCAGCCTTCTTCACAGTCCAACTCTCACATCCATACATGACCACCAGAAAAATCATAGCCTTGACTAGATGGATCTTTCTTAGCAAGTAATGTCTCTGCTTTTGAATATGCTACCTAGGTTGGTCATAACTTTTCTTCCAAGGAGTAAGCATCTTTTAATTTCATGGCTGCAGTCACCATCTGCAGTGATTTTGGAGCCCCCAAAAATAAAGCCTGACACTGTTTCCACTGTTTCCCCATCTATTTGCCATGAAGTGATGGGACCAGATGCCATGATCTTCGTTTTCCGAATGTTGAGCTTTAAGCCAACTTTTTCACTCTCCTCTTTCACTTTCATCAAGAGGCTTTTTAGTTCCTCTTCACTTTCTGCCATAAGGGTGGTGTTATCTGCATATATGAGATTATTGATATTTCTCCCAGAAATCTTGATTCCAGTTTGTGCTTCTTTCAGCCCAGTGTTTCTCATGATGTACTCTGCATATGTTAAATAAGCAGGGTGACAATATACAACCTTGACAGACTCCTTTCCCAATTTGAAAATAGTCTGTTGTTCCATGTTCAGTTTTACCTGTTGTGTCTTGACCTGCATTTAGGTGTTTCAGGAGGTAGGTCAGGCGGTCTGGTATTTCCATCTCTTTCAGAATTTTCCACAGTTTATTGTGATCCACAAAAAGGCTTTGGCATAGTCAATAAAGCAGAAATAGATGTGTTTCTGGAACTCTCTTGCTTTTTCCATGATCCAGCAGATCTTGGCCATTTGATCTCTGGTTCCTCTGCCTTTTCTAAAATCAGCTTGAACATCAGGAAGTTCACAGTTCACGTACTGCTGAAGCCTGGCTTGGAGAATTTTGAGCATTACTTTACTAGCATGTGAGATGAGTGCAATTGTGCAGTAATTTGAGCATTCTTTGGCATTGCCTTTCTTTGGGATTGGAATGAAAACTGACCTTTTCCAGTCCTGTGGCCACTGCTGAGTTTTCCAATTGTGCTGGCATGTTGAGTGCAGCACTTTCACAGCATCATCTTTCAGGATCTGAAATAGCTCAACTGGAATTCCATCACCTCCACTAGCTTTGTTTGTAGTGATGCTTTCTAAACCCCACTTGACTTCACATTCCAGGATGTCTGGCTCTAGATGAGTGATCACACCATCGTGATTATCTGGGTCATGAAGCTCTTTTTTGTACAGTTCTTCTGTGTATTCTTGCCACCTCTACTTAATATCTTTTGCTTCTGTTAGGTCTATACCATTTCTGTCCTTTATTGAGCCCATCTTTGCATGAATTGTTCCCTTGGGACCTCTAATTTTCTTGAAGAGCTCTCTAGTCTTTCTCATTCTATTCTTTTCCTCTATTTCTTTGCATTGATCACTGAGGAAGGCTTTCTTATCTCTTCTTGCTATTCTTTGGAACTCTGCATTCAGATGCTTATATCTTTCCTTTTGTCCTTTGCTTTTTGCCTGTATTCTTTTCACAGCTATTTGTAAGGCCTCCCCAGACAGCCATTTTGCTTTTTTGCATTTCTTTTCCATGGGTATGGTCTTGATTCCTGTCTCCTGTACAATGTCATGAACCTCAGTCTATACTTCATAGAGTGCCTGATGAACTATGGACTGAGGCTTGAATTACTACTGCCTTATTTATAAGAAGTCTTACATATGTTTACTCATTAAGTTCTATGATTTTGAGGTCATGAGTTCCAGTTCTGGGACAAATGTTTTAGAGGCATTCACTTTGTTTATTTTCTAGTATCTGTTTCATAGTGGCTTTATGCAATTTATTGGCAATTACAATCAGTGTATTTGATCTTACCTTAGTCATCTGGCAGGATACTGTCAAGGTCAGAATGTACATTCATTCCCTAGAATGCCAGGAAAAAACTTAAATTTGCTTGCCTTTTCTCTTTTGCTAAAGATCAAAGTTCATTTATTCACCTTTGACTCTGCCCATACATGCTCTCCCAAATCAAATTAGGCAATTTGACAGCATTTTGATTGTACATACCAGTTATGATGCATTTTAAACAAACCCCATAAACCTAACTGAGTTAGTTTTTTGAATGGCTTTCAAAGTTTATTTACTAGAAAAACACTAAGTTAAGGGAGTAAGGATGATGTGGTTCTTATCCAGGGTCCCATCGAATCTTTCAGTAAATTACCATGCAAAATCTAATTACTTAAACACTGATTTTCAGTTTGCTTATCAGTAAAAACGTGACAATGACAAGAGGTATAAATTTGATAGTTTGAGAAACTGCTATAAAGAATATTGTAAGGCAAATTTAGAGGCAATATAATTGTTAAAAAAAGATAATTCATATATTTATGTAAATATTTAGTGACAAATAAAGCAGTTATGTGGAGAAGGCAATGGCACCCCACTCCAGTACTCTTGCCTGGGAAATCCCATGGACAGAGAAGCCTAGTAGGCTGGAGTCCATGGGGTCGCCAAGAGTCGGACACGACTGAGTGATTTCACTTTCATTTTTCACTTTCATGCATTGGAGAAGGAAATGGCAACCCACTCCAATGTTCTTGCCTGGAGAATCCTAGGGACGGGGGAGCCTGGTGGGCTGCTGTCTATGGGGTCACACAGGGTCGGAGATGACTAAAGCGACTTAGCAGCAGCAGCAAAGCAGTTATGATTGCTTTATCTGAGCAGTTTCTGATTCTGAAGATGTAAAATGTTGATTTAACTGGTAGATCTTATACTTACAGAATACTAATGTGATGTAATTGATAGATATTATACTTGCTGAATTGTCCTTACTGAATACTGACTGAAAATCAGTTAATTCCTTTTTGTGCTTTGGATCAGACAATGTAAAAAGTATACAATTTTATCCAGAGTCAAATAAAACAAATATTGACTATAGAGCAGTTTATAGACAGTTGAACACATAAAAATGTAAGCAGTCATTATCAAACTGACTAAATTTTAGCATGAAATCTTACTTTTTAGAGTTCAGATTTCTAAGAAAACATCTTTAGTTTTAAAAGCAGTCTTTTATACTAGTCAGATTGTTTTTGTATAAAACAATTTTTAAATAATACATATTGAGTAACTTCTTTCTTCATTTAATTTTCTAGAAAGGAGAATAAAAACAAAGAGTAGTTAAATGTAGTATAATTAAAGAATAGACATTATGTTAACTAAAGGTTGTAAGGATTCTAATTTCATTTAGCTGATGCTATAGTGAAAATGTATCCAATCCTTTCTAATGGAGTCACCTACAGGCATCTGGTATTTAATGTACCAAAGTAGCTGGAGCACCATAGTTGATGTTAGTTCAATAATTCATTGCTGTACTAATACTTGGCAGAGTAGAAAATTGAAACAGCACATCAAGTAGTATATGCTGCTGCTGCTAAATCGCTTCAGTCATGTCCGACTCTGTGTGACCCCATAGACAACAGCCCACCAGGCTCCCCCGTCCCTGGGATTCTCCAGGCAAGAACACTGGAGTGGGTTGCCATTTCCTTCTCCAATGCATGAAAGTGAAAAGTGAAAGTGAAGTCGCTCAGTCGTGTCAGACTCTTCGAGACCACATGGACTGCAGCCTACCAGGCTCCTCTGTCCATGGGATTTGCTAGGCAAGAGTACTGGAGTGGGTTGCCATTGCCTTCTCTGCAAGTAGTATATAGGTAATATTAAATATCTATAGCTTTTAAATCTTTAATCAGATGCCAGCTGGATATGTGCTTTCCTGGTGGCTAAGCAGTAAAGAATCCACCTGCAATGCAGAAGACGCTGGTTTGATTCCTGGGTCAGAAGATCCCCTGGAGAAAGAAATGGCAATCCACTCCAGTTTTCTTATCTGGGAAATCCCATGGGCAGAGGAGCCTGGCGGGCTACCATCTGTGGGGTTGTTAAGAGTCAGACATGACGTAGTGACTAAACCAGCACCACCACTTGCTGGATACATAGCTAAGGAAAGTTTTGTCATGTTTGCTTCTTTATAAGTTTGTATAAAGAATAGCAAAAATCAAAGTTATAATTGGAAAAAATATATTTTGACTCTAAGTTTTGCAATGATACATTAGCAGGGTGGAGTATATGGCAAGTGATATTCAGAGAATTGATAATTAATGGTTTGATTCATTCATGAAATTACTATTTGAATAGCAGAAAAATATCAAGTACCACAGATATAATCCTTGCCCTTAAATTGTACAGTCTAGTTAAAATGTAAAAATAAGCCAGAATAAATAAATAAATGCAAATGTAAAGTAAGTGAAAAGGTACTGGAGTATAGAATTATAAGGTCTACGAAGTATGTAACTAGTTGATGGAGTAGAGCTAATATTTTAAGAAATCATAGATTAAAGCAATGGCAAATCTGAAATTTTAAAAATCAAGCAAATAATGTTGCTTAACATTGCTAGATCTTGTTTGAAATTCTTTTCACTAATAGTCTGGTTCATCTTGCTTTCATGTTTGCTTTAATGGAAGGTATCTGGTTCAGATGTTGACTCTTTTCATTTATCTCTTTATAATTTACAACTGTAAGACTCATATTTCCTATGGTCTAATCCAATCAAACCATGAATTGAACATCAAGAATTATGCTTATTATATTTCATTGTGAAATTGTCCTTCAATCACATTTTGTTGACCAGTTTCAGTATAGATATTTTAAGTCATCCACACATGTGGTCTTAAGGAGACATACTTTATTACTTCTACCATTTGCTCTTTTACTAAATATTGTATATGCCTTCCAAGTTACAACTGCAGAGAGTGACCCATTCTTCATGTTTCCTCTAATATTTATACTCTACTTTAATAACTGCTTGAAATAGTTATTTGGACTCCCAAACTCCCCTGGCCTAACAGATTGACCTCATTTCTGAAACTGAGGACTATGTGGTATTGATAGGACTATCTCTTGATAATCAAGTGTTAGTTGCCCAGTCATGTCCAACTCTGTGCAACCCCATGCAGAAGCCTGCTAGGCTCCACTCTCCATGGCATTTCTAAGGCAATAATACTGGAATGGGTTGCCATTCCCTTCTAAGGGGATCTTCCTAACCCAGGGATTGAACCTGGGTCTCCTGCATTGCAGGCAGATTCTTTACCATTTGAGCCACCAGGGAAGCCTTTGTTAATAAAATTAGTAAAGAACAAATGTGTATTAGTTCCATTTAGCAATTAGACATAAATGTAGATAAAATAATCCAACAAAACGCGGGTCAACAGCATCTTTTAGACAACACAGTGGTAACATTAACAATAATAACTTAAAAGTGAAAGTGCAGGTCACTCAGTCCTGTCCCACACTTTGCGACCCTATGGACTCTATCAGTCACTTAGTTCAAGCGCACAGTTATATCCGACTCTGCAACCCCATGGACTACAGCATGCCAGGCCTTCCTGTTTATCACCAACTCCTGCAGTTTACTCAAACTTATGTCTATTGAGTCAATGATGCCATCCAACCATCTCATCCTCTGTCCTCCCCATCTCCCCCCACCCTCAATCTTTCCCAGCATCAGGGTCTTTCCAAATGAGTCAGTTCTTCACATCAGGTGGCCAAACTATTGGAGTTTCAGCTTCAACATCAGTCCTTCCAACGAATATTCAGGACTGATGTCCTTTAGGATGGACTGGTTGGATCTCCTTGCAGTCCAAGGGACTCTCAAGAGTCTTCTCCAACACCACAGTTCAAAAGCATCAATTCTTTGGTGCTCAACTTTCTTTATAGTCCAACTCTCATATCCATACGTGACTACTGGCAAAAAACATGGCCTTGACTAGATGGACCTTTGTTGGCAAAGTAACGTCTCTGCTTTTTAATATGCTAAGTTGGTCGTAACTTTCCTTCCAAGGAGTAAGCATCTTTTAATTTCATGGCTGCAATCACTATCTGCAGTGATTTTCGATCTGCAAAAAATAAAACCTGACATTGTTTCCACTGTTTCTCCATCTATTTGCCATGAAGTGATGAGACCGGATGCCATGATCTTAGCTTTCTGAATGTCGAGATTTAAGCCAACTTTTTCACTCTCCTCTTTCACTTTCATCAAAAGGGTTTTTTTGTTCTTTGCTTTCTGCCATAAGGGTGGTGTCATCTGCATATCTGAGGTTATTGAAATTTCTCCCGGCAATCTTGATAGCAGCTTGTTCTTCATGCAGCCCAGCGTTTCTCATGATGTACTATGTATATAAATTAAATAAGCAGGGTGACCATATACAGCCTTGACGTACTCTTTTCCTGATTTGGAACCAATCTATTGTTCCATGTCCAGTTCTAACTGTTGCTTCCTGACCTGCATACAGATTTCTCAAGAGGCAGGTAAGGAGGTCTGGTATTCCCATATCTTTCAGAATTTCCCACAATTTTTGTGATCACTTAGTCAAAGGCTTTGGCATGGTCAATAAAGCAGAAATAGATGTTTTTCTAAAAGTCTCTTTCTTTTTCCATGATACAGCGGATGTTGGCAATTTGATCTCTGGTTCCTTTGCCTTTTCTAAATCCAGCTTGAACATCTGGAAGTTCGTGGTTCACGTATTGCTGAAGCCTGGCTTGGAGAATTTTGAGCATTACTTTACTAGCATGTGAGATGAGTGCAATTGTGCAGTAGTTTGAGCATTCTTTGGCATTGCCTTTCTTTGGGATTGGAATGAAAACTGACTTTTTCCAGTCCTGTGGCGACCGCTGAATTTTCCAAATTTGCTGGCATGTTGAGTGCAGCACTTTCACAGCATCATCTTTCAGGATTTGAAAGAGCTCAACTGGAATTCCATCACCTCCACTAGCTTTGTTCATAGTGATGCTTTCTAAGGCCCACTTGACTTCACATTCCAGGATGTCTAGCTCTAGGTAAGTCATCATACCATTGTAATTATTTGAGTCGTGAAGATCTTTTTTGTACAGTTCTGTATATTCTTGCCACCTCTACTTAATATCTTCTGCTTCTGTTAGGTCCATATCATTTCTGTCCTTTATTGCCCATCTTTGCAATAAATATTACACACAATGTTACAGTGAGAAAAAGAGACTTATAATACTGAGTTACTATGAAAAAAATATAATTTTTTAAAAATCCTAGAAATGAAAATCATCAAACCTACAGTACAATTTCTATAAAAATTTAGTATTATTCAACAGAGAAAATACTTAAAATTAATCAACTGGTCAAACCACATTTCTTTAATTAGAAAAATGAAATTATGTACTTTTGGCAGGCAAGTGTTAAACTGTCAACTGGCTTTGTCTAAATGTTTACTTAGCAATTAAGCATCTTACTACTAGGCTCTTGGTACATATGGAGTGAAAAATTACATGTAAACTCTAATTATACATTCTACCATTGATGATGTCTTCTCTATTAATGTAGTCATTTGTGGCATATTTATAATTTTTGTTTTACACTTTAGATTTTGTGCAACTGTAGTCAAAACATTTTGCAGTTACTTGTATATATTAAAATCTGAATCACGGGTCATTTTTATAACTCAAATAATTACATAGTATATTGCATATAGTAGGTATGCAATACATCCTGTTGAGCTCATGGATAGAGAATTTGTATGTAATATGAAAGCTAGCTTTGTATTGTGTGTATTGGCATTGCTTTCTAAATGTTAAATAACTAGTTTTTAGAAGATGCAATAATAATGTTAGAATGAAAGGGATCCATCCTCATAAGATCATACTTATATCTGTAGTCTGTTTGCTAATTCTAGTCTCCAATGTTTTGAATATAAAATTTGAGTAATCTAAAGAATATATTCTTGGGTTGGGAAGACTCCCTGGAGAAAGGAATGGCTACCTACTCCAGTATTCTGGCCTGGAGAATTCCATGGACTGTATAGTCTATGGGTTCTCAAAGAGTCAGACACGACTGAGTGACTTTCACAAGGAATATATAGAATTTTATACCTTATACTTTCACAAGAAGAAAAATGAAAGTAAACTGAAATTGCAAAAAAAAAAAATCACTTGGTATCAAAAGGGGGTAACCCGACAACTCAATGATTAGAAGATGCCATTTAAAACCAGCACTGTTACATTAAAAGAAAAAGTCAAGAAGAGATTTCATGCTTAGAGACCATCCAGACAAAGAATTTATTAAAATCTTTTTAATGGCATTGTAATAGTAGTTCTCCTTGGTACAATTTTTAGGTTGGCAACTTGACATTATAATATTCCAGTTCCTTTACCAAGGAAAGGTATGCTTTGAACTTTGTCATATGAACCAAAGGGTCCTGCATTAGAGGGATGTAAATGATTTCTTTATTTTCATTGTTTTGAGTATTTAAGTATATTCTCAAGACTGCTTATCAATTTTTAAGGTACACACAACTCTGAAAATATTTAGAAATCTATGCTAATTTTGGATAGAAGTTTTCTTTTTGGGCAGAAAATATATTTAGAGAAAAGATGAAGGTCATGCATCTCCTTTCCCAATCTGTTTAAGTTATGACAGTGTAGCATAATTGCTTCTGAGCCAAATGTGATTATATATCTACATTTGTGAGTTTTTCTAAATCTTATTAACATAAAATAAAAGACTATTTATTATAGAAATATCCTATTTCTATGTCAGGGTCCTGAATTCTGTGACTTGTTTTATTTTTAAATATTACTATTTTTAATGTGGACCATTTTTAAAGTCTTTACTGAACATGTTACAATACTGCTTCTGTTTTTTGGGTTTTTTTTTGGGGGGATGTGGGTTCTTAGCTCCCCAACCATGGATTGAACCCACACTCCCTGCATTGGAAGACAAAGTTTTAACCTTTATGTTACATTTAAATTATTGAATATAAAAACTGCAACTATTCAGTCATCTGTGTCTACTCTGGAAGTAATAAAGATTACTGATTAAACTTACATATATCTGCTCAACAGTTAAATAGCACTATGAAAAAATATTAATTGAAATCAACATGGAGGGTTAAGCTAAGCTAAGCTAAGTCACTTCAGTCATGTACGGTTCTACGCCACCCCATCTCTGGGATTCTCCAGGCAAGAACACTGGAGTGGGTTGCCATTTCTGTCTCCAATGCATGAAAGTGAAAAGTGAAAGTGAAGTCACTCAGTCGTGTCCAACTCTTAGCGACCCCATGGACTGTAGCCCACCAGGCTCCTCCATCCATGCTATTTTCCAGGCAAGAGTACTGGAGTGGGGTGCCCAAACAAGGAAATGAAACTGTTGAAAGTGATTAAGATGGAAAAGAGGAGAGAGAAGATAAATAAATATTGTAATGACTAAAAATATAAAGTCAGACAGAAACAGGAATTCCAAGCACAAGCATACCAATACTCCAAATAAAGCAGAATGAGTTTGCCTTTCAGGAAAATAAAAATTGTTTTAAAATGCTGCTCTCTAAGAGACATATCTGAAATAAAAGGAAGGCGTGAAAATTATGTACCACATACCTGCTTGCAAATATAAATCATGATGGCAATATTGTCATACAAGTTAAAATTTTGTTTCATTATTGTTATATTAGGATGTGGTAGTCATGAGAATATGCCTTACTGACCTTCTACTGTAGGGAGTAAAAATGACAAAGGCCATTCCAGCTTTGAAATCCATCACAAATTTGCACAGAAACTGTGTCATACTGGAGTGCATCAGAGATACCAAGGCAGACCAGTTCTTGGAAAAAACAGGATCCCCTTGACTTTTGCCTTTCACTAATGACTTTTCATTACACTGCTGAGCAGTCTAGAATACTTTCGACCAACATTATTCATTTTTTGGACCTCTCACCAACTCTTTTACAGCTCCCTAGCTATTTCTATAACAAAAGCACTTCCCTCAATGTAATTCTCATACATTTCACTCTGTCTTGATGTTTGCTTCTTTAAGACCTAGACAAAAGCAGGACACAAAATAAAGGAAATGTGCCTAATTAACATTTAAATTCTAAATGTCTCTCACATTACTTGACTTTTCAATGCACACAATTTTAATATCCATGCATAATTAAAGTTTAATTTCTCTTTTAAATCTATATGAGTGTGTGCTTGCTAAGTCACTTCAGTTGTTTCCTACTCTTTGAGATCCTATGGACTATAGCCCACAAGACTTCTCTGTTCATGGGATTCAAAAGGCAAGAATACTGGAGTAGGTTGCCATGACTTCCTCCAGGGGATCTTCCTGACCCAGGAATCAAAAATGCATCTCTTAGGTCTCCTGCATTGGCAGGCAAATTCTTTACCACTGGCCCCACCTGGGAAGCCCTAAATATATATAAGCTCTGTTTTTATTTTCATTTTCCTTTTTGTACTTCTAGAGGTTCTACTGCAACAACAAATATAAGTAGTGCTATGAATCAGTCTGTGTAATATTTGATGCTTTTTAAAATAAATACTAGGATGAGTGAAGAAAGTTCCCTACTGTTCTTAATTTTCAAAGATGGATTGACATTACTATAAAGTTTTCCTTTTTAATTATCATACAATCCTAAAGTGGTTATTTACAATAATGAATTTTGAAAAAAAAAATTAAACCTCACACTGCTAGAATTATTCTCCACTTTTTAATTACATATTATCCAGAATCTTTTTCTTACCTATATTTCCTTTGTGTAATTATTCTTATAATATGCATGCAATATAATGACATGTATATAAATTTTGCCTTTATTTTTGAAAGACTTGGGTATGTAATTTTTCATCCTTATAATGCATAATCTACAAAAAATTAGTCAATTGGATTTCATCAAAATTTAAAATTGTCCCTCTTCAAACAATACTTTTAGGAATTAGAAAAAATAAAAGTGACTATAGCCTGTGGATAAATAATGGCAAGTCTATAGCTGATAGAGAACTTGTATAAAACTCAAACCTCAATTATAAGTATGCATACAACTCAACAAGTACATGAACAAATCCAAAAATATCTTTATGGATAAAAATAAGCTTATGAAAATGTTCAAAACTTATTAGTTATTGTTGTTGTTTTAGTTGTTAAGTTGTATCCAACTGTTACTGACTCCATAAACTGTAGCCTGCCACGCTTCTCTGTCCATTGGATTTCCCAGACAAGAATACTGGAGTGGGTTTCCATTTCCTTCTCCAGGGGATCTTCCCAACCCAGAGATTGAAACTGCATTTCTGCTATTCGCAGGTTTATTGCTGAACCACCAGGGAAGCCCCTATTAGTCATTAATGAATAATGAAAATTAGTCATTAGATAGATTCAAATTTAAGCCACAATAAGACACCAGTAGGAATATCTGTAATTAAAAGGAATAATCAATTCAAAATGGATCAAACACTTAAAAAAATAAAAAAGATTTGAAACCATAAAATTCCTAAAAGCAAACATAGGAGAAAAGCTCCATGACAGAGACTTGGCAAAGTTTTCTTAGATATGACACACAAAGCACAGGGAACAAAAGAAAAACAAACAAGTGGACTTAAATAAAACTTAAAACTTCCTCAAGTCAAGAAAAATAATCAACATAGTGGAAAGGCAATTTATGGGATGAGAAAAAATATTTGTAAATTATGTAACAGATAAGGGGCTCAAATATATATAAGGATCTCATACAACTTAACAAAAAAATCTAAATAAAAATCAAACATAGGACCTGAATATTTTTTACAAAGAAGACATACAATGGCCAATAGGTATATTAAAAAGTATTCAACATCACTAATCAGAAAAATGTAATTCAAAATCACAGTAAGATAGCAATCAACACCAGTTCAGTTCATTTCAGTTCAGTCACTCAGGTGTGTCCGACTCTTTGCGACCCCATGAATCACAGCACACCAGGCCTCCCTGTCCATCACCAACTCCCGGACTTCACTCAGACTCACGTCCATTGAGTCAGTGATGCCATTCAGCCATCTCATCCTCTGTCATCCCCTTTTCCTCCTGCCCCCAATCCCTCTCAGCATCAGAGTCTTTTCCAATGAGTCAACTCTTCGCATGAGGTGGCCAAAGTAATGGAGTGTCAGCTTTAGCATCATTCCCTCCAAAGAAATCCAAGGCCTGATCTCCTTCAGAATGGACTGTTTGGATCTCCTTGCAGTCCAAGGGACTCTCAAGAGTCTTCTCCAACACCACAGTTCAAAAGCATCAATTCTTCGGCACTTAGCTTTCTTTACAGTCCAACTCTAACATCCATACATGACCACTGACCACTGGAAAAACCATAGCCTTTACTAGACAGACCTTTGTTGGCCAAGTAATGTCTCTGCTTTTCAATATGCTATCTAGGTTGGTCATAATTTTTCTTCCAAGGAGTAAGCATCTCTTAATTTCATGACTGCAATCACCATCTGCAGTGATTTTGGAGCCCCAAAAAATAAAGTCTGATACTGTTTCCTCTGTTTCTCCATCTATTTCCCATGAAGTGATGGGACCAGATGCCATGATCTTTGTTTTCTGAATGTTGAGCTTTAAGTCAACTTTTTCACTCTCCTCTTTCACTTTTATCAAGAGGCTTTTTAGTTCCACTTCAAATTCTGCCATAAGGGTGGTGTCATCTGCATATCTGACGTTACTGATATTTCTCCTGGCAATCTTGATTCCAGCTTGTGCTTCTTCCAGCCCAGCTTTTCTCATGATGTACTCTTCATATAAGTTAAATAAGCAGGGTGACAATATACAGCCTTGACATACTCCCTTTCCTATTTGGAACCAGTCTGTTGTTCCATGTCCAGTTCTAACTGTTGCTTCCTGACCTGCATAGAGGTTTTTTAAGAGGCAGGTCAGGTGGTCTGGTATGGTCATCTCTTTCAGAATTTTCCACAATTTATTGTGATCCACTTAGTCAAAGGCTTTGGCATAGTCAATAAAGCAGAAATAGATGTTTTTCTGGAACTCTCTTGCTTTTTCCATGATCCAGCGGATGTTGGCAATTTGATCTCTGGTTCCTCTCCCTTTTCTAAAACCAGCTTGAACATCAGGAAGTTCACGGTTCATGTATTGCTGAAGCCTGGCTTGGAGAATTTTGAGCATTACTTTACTAGCGTGTGAGATGAGTGCAATGGTGTGGTAGTCTGAGCATTCTTTGGCATTGCTTTTCTTTGGGATTGGAATGAAAACTGACCTTTTCCAGTCTTGTTAGGATATTGTTATTTAGCAGCTAAGTTGTGTCAGACCCTTTCCTGACCTGTGGACTCTAGCTCACTAGGCTCCTCTGTCCACGGAATTTCCCAGGCAAGAATACTGGGGTGGCTTACCATTTCCTTCTCCAGGAAATCTTCCTGACCAAGGGACTATTAACAGAAAGTCAAAAGTTGGAAAGGATCCGGAGGAAAGGGTAACTTTGTGCAATGTTAGTGAGAAAGTAAATTGGTACAGTCATTAGGGAAAACAGTAAAATATATGATCCAGCAATCCCATTTTTGGATATACATCCAAAGGAAATAAACTCACTATCTCACAGCACTCTTACATTCATTGCAGCATTTTGCATGATAGCAAAGTAAGTGTTCATCAACAGAAGAATAGATAAAGAAAATGTCACACACACAAAACACACACCTGAGAATATAATTCAGTCATAATAAAAGAAGGAAATTCTGTCATTTGCAGCAATATAGATGAACACTGTGGACATTATGCTAAGTGAATTAAGTCAGACACAAAAAGACAAACACTGGATGATCTCATTTATATGCAGAATCAAAGTTAGACTCATCGAAACAGAGTAGAATGCTGGCTACCTGAGTCGAGAGGGATGGGAGAAATGGGGAGATGTTGGTCAAACGATGAAAACTTTCAGTTGTAAGATCAGTAAGTTCTGGAGAATTCATGTGCAGCTACAGTTAATAGTACTGTTTTGTATAATTGAAATTTGATAAGAAAGGAGATCTTAAATGTCTTCATCACTAAAGTGGTAAAAGTAATTACATGAGGTGATGGATATGCTATTATTTTTGGTTGTAGTAATCATATTAAAATGTGTACATATATCAAAATATCACATTATATATCTTAAATATACCTAATTTTTATTTGTAAATCATACCTCAATAAAGATGGAACAGAAAGGAGTGACTATATACAGTGATGAAGAGGATGAGGAATTGCCAGTGGGAATATAAAATAATAAGGCCATTTTGGGAAAACCTAAGCATATGACTGCCATATGACTTACCCATTTCATGCACCATTTTCTGCCCTAAAGAAAAGCTTATATCCACAGAAAGACTGATAGTACATGTTATAGTAGCTGGATTTGTAATAACCAAAAGCTAAAAACCTACATATTTAACAGATGAATGCTCCATAGGACAACATTTTAAAAATAAAGTGTTTGCTCTGTGACAATCTAGAGGAGTGGGATGGGGGTATGGTGGGAGGGAGGCCCTAGAGGGAGGGGATATATGTATATTTATAGCCAATTCACATTGCTGTACGGCAGAAACCAGCATAACATTGTAAAGCAATTATCCTCCTTTAATTATTCTATTAAAAATAGAATATATATATCACCATACTAAAAAATCTCAAAATTATAATAAAGTGGAAACAACTAGGACAAAAGTGCATAATTTCTGTGGTCCCATTTATATGAAACTCTGTACATGCCAAGTAATATATACAGTAACCAAAAGTGGGACAGGTTTTATTTTGGAAAAGAGTGAGTGAAGTTCGGGGAGAGGAAGAAAAAGGAATTACAGAGGAGAAGCAGGACATTTTGAGGGGTAGAGTATATATTCATTTTCTTCACTTTATTGATAGTTTTAAAAATTATCAAATTTTCTTAAATATCTGTAGTTTATTTTATACTAACTATACCTTAATAAAACTGTTACAAAGAAGAAAGAAAACTAATACTTTAAAGTAGTAATTTTCAAATTAATATCAAACAAGATCATCAAAGAACTTATCACAAAATTACCAGGACCCAAATCCTCAAATAATCTGTTACAAAATGTATGGCATGGGGTCTAAGAATTTGGATTTCTAACAAACTCCCAGGTATTGTTCATGCTGCTGGTCCAAAGATTGCATTTTAAGAAAAACTCACTGTTTTTTTTTGTTGTCGTTCAGTTGCTAAGTCATTTCCAACTCTTTGCAACCCCATGGACTACAGCACACCAGGCTTCCCTGTCCTACCTTGTCTACAGGAGTTTGCTCAGATTCACATCCAGTGAGTCTGTGATACTATCTATCTCATCCTCTGCCACCCTATTTATCCTTTGCCTTCGATCTTTCCCAGCATCAAGGTCTTTTCCAATGAGTCATCCCTTCGCATCAGGGGGCCAAAGTATCAGAGCTTCAGCTTCAGCATCAGTCCTTCCTAAATCCTGGTTAGTCAAATTACCCTCAAACTGACAACTTCACTTAAGTGCTTGTTAGATATAATCATCTTAGACCTTAACCCAGACTTCCTGTATCAAAATTGCCTTTAATTTAAACATACTGAATATCCTATGAAAGAAGGTGTTAGTCATTCAGTTGTGTCTGAATCTTTGTGACCCCATGGACTATAGCCCACCAGGTTTCTCTGTCCATGGAATTACCCAGGAAAGAATACTGGAGTAGGTTGTCATTCCTTTCTCTATGGAATCTTCCCAACACAGGGATTGAACACTGGCCTCCCGTATTGTAGGCCAATTCTTTAACAAATGAGCCACTGAGTATCCCAAATACCCAATATGGGAAAAAATGATATCTTAAATAGATATGCATCACTAGAAAATGTTTTTCTTCATTGTGTAAGAAAAAATATGTGTAAGTCTCATTTACTGAGAGAGCAAAGAAGTTTGAACACATATTTTCCTCTTTAGATTTTACGTATAATGCTTAAATTAACTTCTTGATAGGTAACTCCCTTAAATTTATGAATTGTGGATTCTGAACCTCTTGTACAGTTGTACCCATCCAGACAAAGCTGAAATCGAGAATTGTCTCTCTGTCTCATTCTATCTGAGATAGCTAATTCACTGCTATGGTCTTTGACCAGAAATATAAAGTTAGCCTGGAAAGATTATTAGCTGTGTTAAGGAATCAAGGCTTTCTATTGCAAGACTTTCAGTTTCAAGGCTAGTGTATAGAAACACTAAATCATCTAACAAATCCTTTAGGGTTAAAATTACACATTAGAGATTTGAAGATAAGACCATCATTAGAGCTTTTACAAGGTTATATTTATTACAGCGAAAAACTACAGAAACTCCAGTTCTCCCCAAGCATCTCAGTGAGATTCTTTTGCTGAAATTGAACAGGATAAAAATTAAGATCTTAATTCATTTAAATGCTTGTTTAACATGTGTGAAGTTTTATTTCTTAAACTTACAAAAAGACAATATTTTATTTCTTGAACTCTAATTTCTCCGAGGGATCTCAATATTTTTAGAGGATTCAGGGATTTCATTATTTTTTAATAATGGTAATCTTTAAATACTTGTAGAATTTTTGTGCGGCCATTTGCACTCATTGTATGACTTCTGCTCAGGACTCCTTCAAGATAGTAGACAGAACAAGGAGTACATTTTCTGCTTCAGTCAGTTCAGTTCAGTTCAGTCACTCAGTCATGTCTGACTCTTTGTGACCCCATGAATCACAGCACGCCAGGCCTCCCTGTCCATCACCAGCTCCTGGAGTTCACTCAGACTCACGTTCATTGAGTCAGTGATGCCATTCAGCCATCTCATCCTCGGTCGTCCCCTTCTTCTCTTGCCCCCAATCCCTCCCAGCATCAAAGTCTTTTCCAGTAAGTCAACTCTTCTCATGAGGTGACCAAAGTACTGGAGTTTCAGCTTCAGCATCATTCCTTCCAAAGAAATCCTAGGGCTGATCTCCTTCAGAATGGACTGGTTGGATCTCCTTGCAGTCCAAGGGACTCTCAAGANTGTATATTGTCACCCTGCTTATTTAACTTACATGCAGAGTACATCATGAGAAACGCTGGAAGAAACACAAGCTGGAATCAAGATTGCTGGGAGAAATATCAATAACCTCAGATATGCAGATGACACCACCCTTATGGCAGAAAGTGAAGAGGACCTAAAAAGCCTCTTGATGAAAAGCCAAATATAGTAAGCAATACTGACTGAAATTTGCAATTACTTAGTAAGCATTTAGAAGGCAACGGCACCCCATTCCAGTACTCTTGCCTGGAAAATCCCATGGATGGAGGAGCCTGGTGGGCTGCAGTCCATGGGGTTGCTAAGAGTCAGACACGACTGAGCGACTTCACTTTCACTTTTCACTTTCATGCATTGGAGAAGGAAATGGCAACCCAATCCAGTGCTCTTGCCTGGAGAATCCCAGGGACAAGGCAGCCTGGTGGGCTACTGTCTATGGGGTCGCACAGAGTCAGACATGACTGAAGTGACTTAGCAGTAAGCATTTATAACCCAAAGGTCTCTTAGAACCAATCTCAGAGATTCTGATTTAATTGGTCAGTGGTAGACCCAGGTACTAGTATATGTTAAAGTACAATTGAGAGGATTTTAAATATGCTACTACATTTGAAAACTACCGAGTTAATTTTTTTAAAAGAAAAAAACTAGAAACTGTAAAATGGAATTCCCTTCTCCTTCCCGAATTTCTTTCAGTCTATTTTCACTATTTTTAACTGCTAATAACACAGTCCCCTCCTTTCATGAGAAAAGTGTGACCTATATGTTTGGGGAGCTAAAATGAGGCAATTAAGAAATCTTAATGAAGCTCTCGCTACATTTTCTCATCTTTTGAATCCTCTATCTTGAGAATTCAGAAGTTCTGATATTCTATGTGGAAAATTTCCAGGGCAGATCTTATTTGGAAAGAGATTTATGTATGGGAGAGGGGCCGAAAAAAAACAAAATGAAACACTATAGATCTCAGTCTGTGGGACAAAGTTATTGTCAAATTATTTCACCATGGTTCTGCACTCAAGACTGTGGTGCCTCCTGGGATACTCCATCCAGGACTGAAAGTGTTACCTGTTAAGGGGTCTCAGGTGAATTCCTGCAGAAGTTATTCTTAGGCAAAGGGAGTTGCCTGCCCCACATTCTTCTTCCTCCCCAGGGGTGGAGTGCTTCTAATGACTGCTTGATACCAGGGAATAATGCCTCATCCTCCCTTCTAGTCCTCAGGTTCAATACAGGATATCTCTGAAGACCTGTCCAGTGGGCTGGGTGAGGATTTTGATGCTACTGCATTGCAGGCCAATTTTTCCTTCTCCCCAACCCTGTTTCTTTCAACCTCTGAAAAGGTATTATTCCCTAAAGTATTCTCAAATATTCCTAAAACACAGTTTAGTGAAGAACAAGGCTAATAAAAGATGATGTTAGAAAGAGGCAGCAGTTTATTAAAATGAGATTTTAAGATGGGTATTCATTGGCCAATTTATCAGCAATGAGAACCCCATTGCTGAGATAGGTGAAATGCTGATATCCTCTGGCATGAGATAACTGGGTAACTGTTAATACTCTTACCAGTGGTGGTGACCTGGAGTCTACAGGGAAACAAAAACACTGAAGCATCAACATTTTAAATAACATCTTAGGTTCAGGAAACATAATTGCTGGAGGCGTTGCTAAAGGTGATCAATGTACTGGAGAAAGAAAGCAAAACCTGTGATAATTCATCACCAAGTTAAGCCCAGGTGTTTAAAAGCGATAGTACCTCCTTGGCAACAGAGATGGAAACTCCTGTCTCCTGTAGTTGGAAGGCAGAAAGCTGAGGCTTAAGGTCATCTCTTAGCTGTAATGGTAATGCAACTCCAGAGAAGACTGAACCCTCATATCTAGAAATTCCATTACACAACGATGGGGCCCTAGTTAGGAAGGAGTGAGGGCTTCCCAGGTGGCTCACTGGTAAAGAATCCCCTCCAGGAGACAAGGGGTTGATACCTGGGTCAGGAAGATCCCCTGGAGGAGGGGGCAATGGGAATGTACTCTGGTATTCTTGCCTGGAACAATCTATGGATAACTACAGTCCGTGGGGTCTCAAAGGGTCAGATGTGACTGAGCATGCACGATTCATATACTTAGATGGAGATATCTGTGACAATACACAAGAACAACTGAAATCTCTGTGTGCCCCTAAACATCCTCAGACTGCAGAAATCTCCTGAATTACCATCCCCTAAATCTTAGTACTCCCCAGAATCCTCCAGGATACTTCCATGTTAAAATCTTGCATGCAACTTGTTTGAAGAAAATCTGCTAGTTGATGGTTTAAGAGATAACTATGTTCCCCACAGAATGTCTGCCTTTCCTCCAGTTTTGTGCATAAGAGTAATAACCAGTATTAAGTGACAACATAACTCAGATTTGATGACATTTGATCTACTTTAGGGAGTGAAAGGACTTTAACTGCAGTGGTTACACATAGCCTTGCCAAATGTAGGAACAGGAGTCAGGGCTTATGTAAGGGACTGAATGTAGTAAGTCTGATGTCAAGGGTATCATGACATAAAGTTAGATAAGAGACATCTTATACAACTGGGAACAATCTCCTATGAAACTCTATTTAAAACTCTGACAAAGATACAAAGGATAGCTTTAACCTGCAAGAATGGAGTATAAAACCCAGAGAAGGAAATGTCTTCCACTAAGTAAAAAATAAAAGCCATAAGTACGAAAGCAGGCAGTGTAAAAAGGAATTGAGAATCAGCAAAATGAAACATTGAAATGGGGATCTATTATGTAAGGCTGGAAACCATGAGTCAACTATATTTCAAGGGAGGCCTAAAAGACACTCCATTTACCCAGTCAATAAGGCATGCACTGGCGAGAAACGGAGCAGTAGTTTCTCTGTAATATGGTAGTTCACATCTGACAGCTGGGAAAGCTGTTATAGAACTGTGTTCCTTGATAGCAACTAGAATGGTAATGAGAATTTTTCCAAAGAAAGGTCATATGATAGTTACTAGCTGTCAAAATAAGGTAGTTACAATTATTGTAATAAACAGTCATGTCATAGTAAAAATGGGGTGAAGGACATAGAGACTTTTAACCGGATATGGCATCCTTGGGAGAAAGATATGTAGAGCAAGATGGATAGCTCAGTTTGTATAAACAGTCTTATAAATCAAGATGAGTTAGGGATGCATGATCAGGAAGCTCAGGACAGTCAGTCAAATATCCATGGACAACTTTCTGATCCTGGACCAGTTTTCAGGCCCTAAACTATTTGCTTGAAGGAAGATCCAAGTTCCCAGAAGGGAGCACTGAAAGCAATATTATGTGCAAATACTAATAATTCATCTTACCTCATCCCCAAAAGATCCAGGACCCTCTAATCTGGAAATCATACATGAGGGACTGCGAAAACATAAATATTTGGAAGACTGACTGACAGAGTCCCAGTTGACACTGATATATGGTACTTATAGCATGATAACTCTTGCTAGAGTAACAGAATGAAAGAATTGACAGATTGGCTTATATCAAGTTTCAAGAACTTCACAGGTTATCACCTAGTCCCTAACTTCCCAATCCTAAGTATAAGGTAAACTGAATACTCTTCTCAGTAAACCAGTTCCCAAATTACCTCCTTCCCCCATGTAGTTAGAACTTTCTGCAGGTAAGGCCTGAAAAGCTACCCACCCCCACACACCAGGTAAGTTATTAAAATGATATCACATGCCAGAGGAAATAGGAAAGGTCAGTGTGCTACCTTTAAGTACTGAAAGAATTCCAGGATTGTGGTTTCTGTTATATCCTCAGTTATTCTTCATGTCAGCTCTTACAAAGGCAAGATGCATGATAGAGAATGACAATCAATTCCCCAAATTTAAATGAACTATATTCAGACTGCTGTTGTACAAGAGGGAAAAGTTATCCCTTCAACAGCTTAGTAACATGACCTTGGGTACAAGGTGTGTAGTAATCGATCAGTGTATTCCTCTCAAGCCTTGTAGTGAAAGAGAAGCAGGATCAGTTTACGTGTGATGCCACAGGACTATGTTAACTCTCTCCCATAAAATACTCGCAAGGATTCTAGACTCTTAATATTGATATATTAAGCAGACTATCAGGTTGGTCCACTATAAATGGCATGATAATCACATCAACTGAGCCAAAAGAGGATGTTTGAGGATTTGGTAAGATCCATGTGTCCCAGAGGATGAGCAAGAAAACACTAAAAAGCTATGGGATGCATTGTATCAGTGAACTTTTTACTTTAGTTTTTCAATACACTGGAGTATGTTTCCCTCAAAAGTAAAGAATAATAGATTCCTTTGTGCACTACTCACAACTATAAAGGAAGCACATAACCTGGGAAACATTTTTTACTCAAGATATAGCATATTTCATACTGGGTATTACTCTTTTGACTCATCTGCCAGGTGATTTGGAAGGCTGACAGCTTTTGGTGGGACCCAGAACCAGAAAAGGAATCAGCACCAGACATAGTTTTTGATTCTTCTACTCAGCCCCTCCTGCGTGGGGCATATGACTCTGAAGGAACAATAACCCTCAGAATGTATGACACGCTTCTGTCAGAGGATTCACCATCTTGTAAAGCTTTTAATTTTCTATAGCAAGGTCACACTATCATGTGACGCCACCACCTGGCTTTCTACTGTGCGGTTGTAAAGATGGAACATTAACAGTTAAAGAAACTTTCAATTAAGAATGCCCATTATGCATTCCTCAAGAAACAAGAAAAAAGTCAAATAAATAACCTAACTCTATACCTAAAGCAGCTAGACAAGGAAGAAATGGAGAACCCCAGGGTTAGTAGAAGGAAAGAAATCTTAAAAATTAGGGCAGAAATAAATGCAAAAGAAACAAAAGAGACCATAGCAAAAATCAACAAAGCCAAAAGCTGGTTCTTTGAAAGGATAAATAAAATTGACAAATCATTAGCCAGACTCATCAAGAAACAAAGGGAGAAAAATCAAATCAATAAAATTAGAAATGAAAAAGGAGATCACAACAGAAAACACAGAAATACAAAGGTTCATAAGAGACTACTATCAGCAATTATATGCCAATAAAATGGACAATGTGGAAGAAATGGGCAAATTCTTAGAAAAGTACAACTTTCCAAAACTGAACCAGGAAGAAATAGAAAATCTTAACATACCCATCACAAGCACAGAAATTGAAACTGTAATCAGAAATATTCCAGCAAACAAAAGCCCAGGTCCAGACGGATTCACAGCTGAATTCTACCAAAAATTTAGAGAAGAGCTAACACCTATCCTACTCAAACTCTTCCAGAAAATTGCAGAGGAAGGTCAACTTCCAAACTCATTCTATGAGGCCACCATCACCCTAATACCAAAACCTGACAAAGATGCCACAAAAAAAGAAAACTACAGGCCAATATCACTGATGAACATAGATGCAAAAATCCTTAACAAAGTTCCAGCAATTAGAATCCAACAACACATTAAAAAGATCATACACCATGACCAAGTGGGCTTTATCCCAGGGATGCAAGGATTCTTCAATATCCACAAATCATCAATGTAATTCACCACATTAACAAATTAAAAATAAAAGCCATATGATTATCTCAATAGATGCAGGGAAAGCCTTTGACAAAATTCAACATCCATTTATGATAAAAACTCTCCAGAAAGCAGGAATAGAAGGAACATACCTCAACATAATAAAAGTCATATATGACAAACCCACAGCAAACAGTATCCTCAATGGTGAAAAATTGAAAGCATTTCCCTTAAAGTCAGGAACAAGGCAAGGGTGCCCACTTTCACCACTACTATTCAACATAGTTCTGGAAGTTTTGGCCACAGCAATCAGAGCAGAAAAAGAAATAAAAGGAATCCACATTGGAAAAGAAGAAGTAAAACTCTCACTGTTTGCGGATGACATGATCCTCTACATAGAAAACCCTAAAGACTCCACCAGAATATGACTAGAGCTAACCAATGAATATAGTAAAGTTTCAGGATATAAAATCAACACACAGAAATCCCTTGCATTCCTATACACTAATAATGAGAACGTAGAAAAAGAAATTAAGGAAACAATTCCATTCACCATTGCAATGAAACGAATAAAATACTTAGGAATATATCTACCTAAAGAAACTAAAGACCTATATATAGAAAACTATAAAACACTGATGAAAGAAATTAAAGGGGACACTAATAGATGGAGAAATATACCATGTTCGTGGATCAGCAGGATAAATATAGTGAAAATGAGTATACTACCCAAAGCAATCTACAGATTCATTGCAATCCCTATCAAGCTACCAATGGTATTTTTCAGAGCTAGATCAAATAATTTCACAATTTGTATGGAAATACAAAAAACCTTGAATAGCCAAAGCAATCTGAGAAAGAAGAATGGAAGTGGAGGAATCAACCTGCCTGACTTCAGGCTCTACTACAAAGCTACAGTCATCAAGACAGTATGGTACTGGCACAAAGACAGAAATATAGATCAATGGAACAAAATAGAAAGCCCAGAGATAAATCTACACACCTATGGATATCTTATCTTCGACAAAGGAGGCAAGAATATACAATGGATTAAAGACAATCTCTTTAACAAGTGGTGCTGGGATAACTGGTTAACCACTTGTAAAAGAATGAAACTAGAACACTTCATAACACCATACACAAAAATAAACTCAAAATGGGGTAAAGATCTAAACGTAAGACCAGAAACTATATAACTCCTAGAAGAGAACATAGGCAAAGCACTCTCCCACATACCTGACAGCAGGATCCTCTATGACCCACCTCCCAGAATACTGGAAATAAAAGCAAAAATAAACAAATGGGATATAATTAAAATTAAAAGCTTCTGCACAATAAAGGAAACTATAAGCAAGGTGAAAAGACAGCCTTCAGAATGGGAGAAAATAATAGCAAATGAAGCAACTGACAAACAACTAATCTCAAAAATATACAAGCAACTTATGCAGCTCAATTACAGAAAAGTAAACGACCCAAATAGACATTTCTCCAAGAAGACATACAGATAGCTAACAAACACATGAAAAGATGCTCAACATCACTCATTATCAGAGAAATGCAAATCAAAACCACAGTGAGGTACCATTTCACACCAGTCAGAATGGCTGAGATCCAAAAGTCTACGAGCAATAAATGCTGGAGAGGGTGTGGAGAAAAGGGAACACTTTTACATTGTTGTTGGGAATGCAAGCTAGTACAGCCACTATGGAGAACAGTGTGGAGATTCCTTAAAAAAACAGAAATAGAACCGCCTTATGATCCAGCAATCCCACTGCTGGGCATACACTCCAAGGAAACCAGAATTGAAAGAAACACGTGTACCCCAATGTTCATTGCAACACTGTTTATAATAGCCAGGACATGGAAGCAACCTAGAAATCCATCAGCATATGACTGGATAAGAAAGCTGTGGTACATATAAACAATGGAATATTACTCAGCCATTAAAAAGAATACATTTGAATCAGTTCTAATGAGGTGGATAAAACTGGAGCTGATTACACAGAGTGAAGTAAGCCAGAAAGAAAAACACCAATACAGTGTCAGTTCAGTCGCTCAGTTGTGTCCAACTCTTTGCGACCCCATGAATCGCAGCACACCAGGCCTCCCTGTCCATCACCAACTCCCGGAGTTCGCCCAGACTCGCGTCCATCGAGTCAGTGATGCCATCCAGCCAGCTCATCCTCTGTCGTCCCCTTCTCCTCCTGCCCCCAATCCCTCCCAGCATCAGAGTCTTTTCCAAAGAGTCAACTCTTCACATGAGGTAGCCAAAGTATTAGAGTTTCAGCTTTAGCATCATTCCTTCCAAAGAAATCTCAGGGCTGATCTCCTTCAGAATGGACTGGTTGGATCTCCTTGCAGTCCAAGGGACTCCCAAGAGTCTTCTCCAACACCACAGTTCAAAAGCATCAGTTCTTTGGTGCTCAGACTTCTTCACAGTCCAACTCTCACATCCATACATGACTACTGAAAAAACTATAGCCTTGACTAGATGGACCTTAGTCGGCAAAGTAATGTCTCTGCTTTTAAATATGCTATCTAGGTTGGTCATAACTTTTCTTCCAAGGAGTAAGGGTCTTTTAATTTCATGGCTGTAATCACCATCTGCAGTGATTTTGGAGCCCCCCAAAATAAAGTCTGACACTGTTTCCACTGTTTCCCCATCTATTTCCCATGAAGTGATGGGACTGGATGCCATGATCTTCGTTTTCCGAATGTTGAGCTTTAAGCCAACCTTTTCACTCTCCTCTTTCACTTTCATCAAGAGGCTTTTTAGTTCCTCTTCATTTTCTGCCATAAGAATGGTTTTATCTGCATATCTGAGGTTATTGACATTTCTCCCGGCAATCTTGATTCCAGCTTGTGCTTCTTCCAGTCCAGCGTTTCTCATGATGTACTCTGCATATAAGTTAAATAAGTAGGGTGACAATATCCAGCCTTGACGTATTCCTTTTCCTATTTGGAACTAGTCTGTTGTTCCATGCCCAGTTCTAACTGTTGCTTCCTGACCTACATACAGATTTTTCAAGAGGCAGGTCAGGTGGTCTGGTAACACATATATATGGAATTTAGAAAGATGGTAACGATAACCGTCTATGCAAGACAGCAAAAGAGACACAGATGTATAGAACAGTCTTTTGGACTCTGTGGGAGAGGGAGAGGGTGGCATGATTTGGGAGAATGGCATTGAAACGTATAATATCATATAAGAAACGAATCACCAGTCTAGGTTCAATGCAGGATACAGGATGCTTGGGGCTGGTGCACTGGGAGGAGGGAGGTGGGAGGCGGGTTCAGGATTGGGAACACATGTACACCTGTGGCAGATTCATGTTGATGTAATGCAAAACCAACACAGTTTTGTAAAGTAAAATAAAGTAAAATTTAAAAACAAAGAAGTAAAAAAATAATGTCCATTATGGGTGAGCAAAATGGGTGAAGGGGATCAGCAGGTATATATCTCCAGTTTTCCAGTTTTAAAGATAAGTCACAGGGATTTAATGTACAGCATGATGAATATAGTCAATAAGATTGTGTTGTAAATAATTAAAAATATTGTATTGCAAACTTAAACATTTCTTACAAAGTAAGTTTTAATAATGTTCATCACTAGAAAAATATTGTAACTTTGTATGGTGATGAATAGTAACTATACTTATTGTGGTGATAATTTTGCAATGTATGGTGGTGGTGTAGTCAGTAAGTTGTGTCCAACTCTTGTGACCCCATGGACTGCAGGCTGCCAGGCTCCATTGTCCTTCAGATTTCCAAGGCAAGAAACCCACTCCAATAGGAGTTGTCATTTTTTACTCTAGGATCTTCCAAACTTAGGGATCAAATTTACATCTCATGAATTTCAGGTGGATTCTTTACTGCTGAGCCACCAGGGAAGCTCCTTTGCAATGTATAATAATAGTTAGTAGTTTTAGTTGCTCAGTCGACTGACTCTTTGCAACCCCATGGACTATAGCCTGCCATGGTCCTCGGATCATGAGATTCTCCAGGCAAGAATACTGGTGTGGACTGCCATTCCCTTCTCCAGTTCTCCAGAGGATCTTCCCAACCCAGGGCTCGAACCTGGCTCTACTGCATTGCAGGGCAGATACCTCACCTTCTGAGTTATGGGGAAGTCCTATATAAATGTCACATAATTTCAGTGTAACCTGAAATTAAAGTAATGTTGTCAATTATAATTCAAGTTAAAAAAGAATGCCCATTATGAATGGTTTCTGTCAGAAACCATGGTAACCTACCATGTTACCAAGTCAAAAGACTGGGGTAGGCCAGCAGAAATTCACCAAAAGATATAAGCTTTCTAGGAAGTGTAAGATACAGGTAGGTCCAGAGAGCAGAAATGAGCATCACAAGCAAGTGTTCCAGACACCCATATCCTCCAGTGTTGTCCCCTACCTCTCCGTCAGGTCACTCTTGAGGGTGTCTGGGTGGTGGCAGGGAGGGAGCACTTAAAACAGATGATGGAGAAAGAATAAGAACGAGCTTGGTTTGTATGTGGTTCAGCTCATATATAAATGCAAACTGAAGACACTCTCCTTCTATGCTACAGCCACACTCAGGTATGAACCTGAAAGCCTACAGTGAGGCGAAATCTCCCGATTAGTAAAGTTCTGATTCCACAGATTCAAGTCAGTCAGCCTATTGCCAGCAATGCCAGTACCATTACAACGGGCCCATAATGACAGCACCCACTTATCAAGGCTTATATAAGTGCCGATGCCTCTGAATATCCAACAGAGTCCAACACATAAATCTGTTATGGATCATCCCTAAAAGATATTGGTGGGAGACTTGGTGGCAAGGTTCACTCGATTACAAGGTTCACTCCTTTCAGCAGTGGGCTTTTTCCATTATTACTATAACTGATGCCTATTCTAAGTATGGACTTTGCCTTTCCTTCTTATAGGACCTTAGTCAGCATCACTTTCTAAAGATTTATATAGTGATCCACTAACATAAGATCCCTCATCACTTTACATGGAACCAAACAGAAGATGAGCATCAGTGAGCACATGATTATGACATCCATTTATTCCATTACTTCCCATGCACTCAGTAACCACTAGCTCAATGAAGAAATGGACACACTTTTGAAAGTTCACCTAAGACTCCACCTTCAAGATGTTAATAGCAAGACACTAATTTAATCACAGTATGATTTACTGAAATGAATTCTGGAGATCAAATAGGTTAGAAAAACAAATAAATCATTTTATACAATGACTGTTTCTGACATGACTTATTTTTGTAATTAGAAAATTGTTAGGATTTACTCACTTGGTTGATTATATAACAAAATCTTATGCAAAAACCTTCATTAAAAGTTACTACTGACTTTATTATATAAATTAGAAGAAATTTTTATCTTCAGCATCCGCATCATAGTCAATAACAGCAAAAAGTCATAAAAATTAGCCATAGTGTTCTGATAATAGGATTAAGTTACAAACTACAGTTAACTCTATCTGGGGCAAAACTGATTGATTTCAAAAATTATACTGGAGAGGAAAAACTAAAGCAGAGACATTACTTTGCCAACAAAGGTCCGTCTAGTCAAAGCTATGGTTTTTTCCAGTAGTCATGTATGAATGTGAGAGTTGGACTGTGAAGAAAGCTGAGTGCCAAAAAATTGATGCTTTTGAACTATGGTGTTGGAGAAGACTTTGAGAGTCCCTTTTGGACTGCAAGGAGACCCAACCAGTCCTTCCTAAAGGAAATCAGTCTTGAACATTCATTGGAAGGGCTGATCCTGAAGCTGAAATTCCAATACTTTGGCCACCTGATGCAAAGAACTGACTCATTGGAAAAGACCCTGATGCTGGGAAAGATTGAAGGCAGGAGGAGAAGGGAATGACAGAGGATGAGATGGTTGGATGGCATCATTGACTCAATGGACATGAGTTTGAGTACACTCCAGAAGTTGGTGATGGACAGGGAGGCTTGGCGTGCTACAGTCCATGGGGTTGCAAAGAATCCGAGACATGACTGAGTGACTGAAGTGAACTGAACTGAACTGACACTGGAGAAAGGCAGTTTTTCAGAGTAATTTGAAAATAAAAACTTCAAAGTTTTATTTTACAATCTTTGTTTCATCACACTCTTTTGTGGTAAGATTTTCTTTGATTTGCCTCACATGTGACCAGATATAATGCACATGGAGCAATTATTCAGGTGTTCAAATACCAAGGGTAACACCACAGGGATATGAAAACTCATCTCCCAACTTGAAAATAAGTTGGGTCAATGTTCAGTTTATGCTTAAGGTTAAAAAGTAAAAAAGGAATCTCTATTTTACAAAAACAAAATCCTCAATCCCTTAGTTTCTCTAAGTGTCATTGATGGATTACCTTTGGCAAAGTAATTGCTAAAGCTGGCCATTATTTCATATTTAGACTGTGAGGATTAACATGAGATCAAGTAGGTACAGGAGGAAAATGATCACAATTAGGCAGTGAAGCTTACATTTATTTTAATTAACTCCTCTTTAGACTTTCTATCCTTGAAAGCTTTCCAGAAAATTTCATGGCTGAACCTCTTATACAACAACTAAGTACATACATCCATCTCTATTTCCTCTCTGCTGTGATCCACTCTTTCAGCCTTTAGATATTTAACTGTCATTCTTAACCAAAAGAAATGTTGAACATATGTTTCTTTTAAAGACTCATTTCTGAGAATGAGAACAATGCACTCATGAGTAAAATTAGAGGCCATTCAATTTCCAAATAATACCCTAAAACGATGGCAGATATCTTTTAAGATAAACCTATGATAGAGTTACAAATAATAACACAAAGTAAAATTACAGACCTTCTAGAAACCTAACAAAATGTATGGTATCCTTACTATCAATTAAAATAAAATCATATATTTTCTTGTAAGCCTATTTAAAAAAAAGAATAGAGAAGGAGATGGGGTTTTGTAAGAGGCATTATTCTGTGGTTGCATTCTATACTGGTTCTTTAACTGTCGTAAGAGTCCATGTTTGAAGCTTTGTGAAAGAAATCAAGTCAGCCCTACTTCATTATTTTCCAAGGAAGTGAGAAATTAATTAAATTTTAATTTCAGCAATGATTAGAGTAAACGGAAAAATATCTTTCAAAAGGAGTATTTGTATAAGATGTAAAATTTTTCACTTACTACAACTTTCTTCTCACAGTATTTCTCATTACAGATAAAACTCCATATCGTCCACTGATGTGACATGTGATTTGTGTATGAGGTACCTATTCTAGACAAGTTATATTTCATAAAATCATAAAAATTTTGCTGTTTGACATAAAAGTAAAAAGATGAAGGAAGGGAAGAACCTGGGGGAAAGTGGGAAGGAAGGTCCAGATTTATGGGGTGCAAATTATAAAATACAAATTTTGTATATAAAACTAGCTAAAGGATTTTATATAGCTAGAATTCCTTGTTAAAGTTGGTAACATAATGATTCATGTTTATATGAATCAATGTTTAATAAAACCCAAAAGCTTTACCAACAAAATTTTGATCAAATATTTCAGAGATCAGATTTTTGATTTATATTACCTTGATGAGTTGGGAATAAAATAATAATATGCAAGAATATGTAGCAATGTTAGCATCAAAGAAAAACTATAGTGACCAAAACTTTGAATATCAAAGTTGAGTCAATAGTAANACTGTTAAGGAACTAGAAGTTCAAAAAGAATGACTAACAAGTTTTTTTTAAATAAGTTTTAATAAATTATTTTGAATATAACACCAAAATAAAATTTTGGAATTTATGATATATCTAAAGAAATGAAATATTTTAATGATGAGAAAACACTGTGAAAGATCCAAAAAGAAGTGTATTATCAACCTAAAACAACAAAAATTTTAATAATATCTTAACTGAGACACATTGGAAAAAATTGTATCTTTTATTACATAATAGAAATACATTTGCCTCAGAAATGCTAATATTTTTTCTTTCTGATGGCATAAAGCAGCATAATATTTTCTTGAATTTCTTTATAGTCTGTGGCTATAAATATTCCACAATATCAGAAAATTTCTTCTTTCCTATTTCCCTTCCATTTTTAAAAAGTGTATCTTTTGACATTTTTTCCACATCTTTTAAACAGCAAACCTTTAACTAGTGAACTTGGAGAGACCATTTGGTACAGAGTTTCAGCTATTGTATATTAAGTCTAACATTTATTTTTATTTTAAATTTACAGATAGGACATAGACATATTTTTTTTTGTCTTCAAAACTGACAGTTTCACATTTTTCAGCATAACTGTATCAGCATCCTGACTATCAGCATAGGAAGTGTGAGTAAAAGTCATTCAGTCATGTCCAACTTTTTGTGACCCCATGGACTATACAGTCCATGGAATTCTCTAGGCCAGAATACTGGAGTGCTTAGCCTTTCCCTTCTCCAGGGGATCTTCTCAACCCGGGGATTGAACCCAGGTTTCCTGCATTGCAGGAGGATTCTTTACCAGCTGAGCCACAAGGAAAGCCCAGCATAGGAAACATGATATTAAAAGAATTCACATTCTCCACAGAACCAAATTTCTATGGGGTAATACATTGTATCTTTTCCTACATTCTGAAAGTAGAGTTTCCTTTATACATAGATCACTTTAAAAAAAAAATCACGAAAAATCCTTTCTACTTAAAGAACATGATGCCCTCAGAATGATATTTCAAGTAAAAATGAAGAATGACATATTTATTAAGCATTACTATGTGCCAAAAACTTTCCATAAGTTATTTCCAATTCTCAAAGTTCTGTGAGCTACTGACAAGAGAAATCAAAACCATACAGAGGCTAACTAATAAGGATCCATTTGCACCGCATAGAGATCAAGATCAAAATCATGGTCATCCTACAGCGAAACCTGTGTCGTCTACTCACCATTCCCAGTAGGGCTGCAGTTAGGAAGCATTGCTGCTGAGAGATGGCTCATTCCTCTGGCATGATTTTCCTGACCATTTAATTTTATAGTCCTTTTGTAGAAGCTTTTAATACCTAAGATAAATCTGGTAAACCTTTTTCTAAGCACCAGGACTACTTACCTTTAAACAAATCTGGATGAATAGAACTTTTTTTTTTTTTTTCTGGAAAAAAATATGTTTCAAGCTCTAAGTAAGGAATTGATGTGTCTAATCTAATAAACAAGCATCTTACTCTCAGAAAATTCAGTATTTCATTAGGGCACACAGAAACAAATAATTAAAAGTTAAAATTTTGACATAGCAAGAGAAAAAAGCTAATAGAACTACTATATGATCTAGCAGTATCACTCTGGGTACACACCCAGAAAAAAACATAATTTGAAAAGATACATGCACCCCAGTGTTCACCTCAGCGCTATTTACAACAGCCAAGACACAGGAGGAATCTGGATGTCCACCAATGAAGGAATGGATAAAGAAGATGTGGTACATATATACAATGAATACTATTCACCATAAAAAAAAAGAATAAAATATTATCTGCAGCAACATGGATGGACCTAGAGATTATCATACTCAGTGAAGTAAGTCAGACAAAGACTAACACTGTATGATATTACTTACATGTGGAATCTAATTCTTTAAATGGTATTAATAAACTTATTTAAAAAATAGAAAATCAACTTAGATTTCTAAAACAAACTTGTTACCAAAGGAGAAATGTGTGTGGGGGGGAGGGGAGGGTGATAAACTGGGAGTTTGTGATTGATATACACACTACTATACATAAAATAGATATAAAACAATGACTTACTCTGTAACACATGGAATTCTACTCAATATTCTGTATGTGGGAAAAGAATCTGAAAAAGAATGGATATATGTTTATGTATAACTGAATCACTGTTCTGTACACCTGAAACTAACACAATATTTCAAGTCAACTACACTCCAATAAAAATTAATAATTAAACAAAATAACAAAAATTTTTAATAAGTGCTTTATTTGCCCTAGACTTTTCATATTCCTCATAGTCATTTAAGTTTCATATTAGCTCTACAAGGTTAGTATCAGTTTCTTCTTGGTGTTGATCAGAGGTCATTATCTATACAGAGATAATGGTACATGTAAAGGGAAGAGTTGGTTACATGAATCAACTATGTGAATTCTAAAATATAAGCATTTTCAACTCTACACACAGCTTCCTATAAAATTTATGTTCAAAATAGTTCCATAGGATAATTTTAGTTTGAGATATTGAGAGCTGGAGAGTAGCATTTCTACATTCATAGGAATAACAACTGAAGTCTACAACTAATTTACATGAGGAAATTGAAATTGCAAGGCGAACAACTAACTCCAAATCTAAAGAGAAACAGGTAACAGATGAGAGAAACTGGATTTAGGCTTTTGCTTACCTGGAATCAGTTCAGTTCAGTTGCTCAGTCGTGTCCGACACTTTGCGACCCCATGAATCGTAGCACGCCAGACCTCCCTGTCCATCACCATATCCTGGAGTTCACTCAGACTCACGTCCATCAAGTCAGTGATGCCATCCAGCCATCTCATCCTCTGTCGTTCCCTTCTCCTCCTGCCCTCAATCCCTCCCAGCATCAGAGTCTTTTCCAATGAGTCAACTCTTCGCATGAGGTGGCCAAAGTACTGGAGTTTCAGCTTTAACATCATTCCCTCCAAAGAAATCCCAGGGCTGATCTCCTTCAGAATGGACTGTTTGGATCTCCTTGCAGTCCAAGGGACTCTCAAGAGTCTTCTCCAACACCACAGTTCAAAATCATCAATTCTTCAGTGCTCAGTTTTCTTCACAGTCCAACTCTCACATCCATACATGACCACTGGAAAAACCATAGGCTTGACTAGACGGACCTTTGTTGGTAAAGTAATGTCTCTGCTTTTAAATATTCTATCTAGGTTGGTCATAACTTTTCCTCCAAGGAGTAAGGATCTCTTAATTTCATGGCTGCAGTCACCATCTGCAGTGATTTTGGAGCCCCCCAAAAATAGTCTGACACTGTTTCTACTGTTTCCCCATCTATTTCCCATGAAGTGATGGGACCAGATGCCATAATCTTCATTTTCTGAATGTTGAGCAATGTGGTCCCACTGGAGAAGGGAATGGAAAACCACTTCAGTATTCTTGCCTTGAGAACCCCATGAACAGTACCTGGAATAGAAGTTGCCAAATCCCATATAAACCAGTAAGATGAGCCAGCTTAGTGATTCTTAAATTGCTAAGGCTCTAGTGTGGGCTAGCTTGAGATGGTAAAGCCCATATGTGATGCAGACATATTAAGATGATGCCCTTTTGTGGGCTTTTCCTTCTGGAACCCTAGCAGACTCCAGCAAGGTAAAAAAAAAAAAAAATCCTGACAGTTTCCATAGCAGCAGACACTGCTGACCCCTTACGCAGACTCATCTTCTTATCTTCCCTTTGTTACAAAAGCCTTAGCCTGCAAGAGGAGTTAAAAGCTGCTTCAGGGAAAGTGGAAATAGAAGACAAAAAGAAAACTACCCATCAGGAACGGGCAGGAATACATGCTAGGCTTAATGTTACATTTAGACAGAGGTGGCAATATCTGTAAACACCACATTTCCAAGAATCAAGTTCACAGTGCCTGCCTAAGATGGAGGCTTAATCAGTACAATCAAATAACACCCCATTGTGTCTCCTTCTGTCATGCTAAAAGAATCAAGTACAAATAATAGTATAGCACAACTGGGAAAACAAAAGACAGACATTTCCCTAAGGTTCACAAAACACTCTAAATCAAGCAGATTGACAGACCTAAAGCCAAACAACATCAGACCTCAGAAAAATTCTCTAGCAAACTTAGACTACTCCTTAAAAACAAGTTGCCACTAAAAAACTTATCACTCGAAGTCTTTGGTGCACTTTAGAAGTAAGAAGTTCAAAATCAGCCCAGCACCTGACTAGATTAACATAAACCCACACAATGAAGACTTTGATGAGATAACTTTTAAAAATCATCTATCTCAGTATCTGGCATCCTACACAACATGCCCAGTTTTCAAGAAAGATGCAAAAAGATTTAACAGTCTCAAGGGACAAAGTAATCACTGGAGCTAGCTTCAACTATTATAAAGATGTTGTAACTATTAGACATGCATGTTGTTCAGTCATATCCAACTCTTTGAGACCCCATGGACTGTACCCTGCCAGGATCCTCTGTCTGTGGAATTCTCCAGTCAAGAATATTGGAGTGGGTTTTGCCATTTCCTATTCCAGGGGATCTTCCTCACCCAGGGATCAAACCTGCATCTCTTGTGTCTCCTGTATTAGCAGGTAGATTGTTTACCACTGTGCCACCTGGGAAATGCAACTATTCAATAGTAAATTTTATGTAAATATGTTTGACATATTAAAGCTTTTAGTGAGGAAAAAAGAAGTGGATAACAGAATGATCAGATAAGTAGTTTCAGCAAAGAAAGAAAAGTTATGAGAAAAAAATCAAATGGAGATGGTAGAATTAAAGAACAGACAGTAACAAAGATGAGATGAATCAGTAGATGATGCAGTCAAGGAAAAAAATCAGAGAACCTGAAGTCAATAGATATTACCTTAACTGAGTTGCAAAGTGAAAAACATAAAAGCATAAAAGCATTACAGAGCATCTAACAGTTGTGGAATAACATGAAAATATCAAATATACATTTAATTGAAGAAAGACAATATGGCAAAATACATATTTGAAGAAGATTGTGATTTTTTTCAA
Organism: Redunca redunca; assembly: GCA_006410935.1. Classification (NCBI taxonomy): domain Eukaryota; kingdom Metazoa; phylum Chordata; class Mammalia; order Artiodactyla; family Bovidae; genus Redunca; species Redunca redunca. The sequence continues at coordinate 93,963 of SJYQ01000394.1, read as the reverse complement.
AATTTGTTGCAGGTACAAAAAAACACAGATCCAAATATTATAAAATATATACACACAGCCAAGCAAAACTAAAAAGGCATCTATGTATACAGTCACCCCTCACTGTCCACAATATATGGCTATAGCATTCCCCTGGATGTCAAAATCTTCAAATGTTCAAGTCCCTTATATAAAATGGGACAATGAGAATGCACAGATGTCTTATATTTCAACTACTGAAAAGCACAAAGAGAAAACCTTGAAAGTCATAAGAGGAAAATGTCAACCACTTGTAAAATAACGAAACTAGAACACTTTCTAACACCATACACAGAAATAAACTCAAAATGGATTAAAGATCTAAACGTAAGGCCAGAAACTATAAAACTCCTAGAGGAGAACATAGGTAAATCACTCTCCAACATAAATCACAGTAGGATCCTCTATGACCCACCTCCCAGAATATTGGAAATAAAAGCAAAAATAAACAAATGGGCTCTAATTAAAATTAAAAGCTTCTGCATAACAAAGGAAACTATAAGCAAGGTGAAAAGACAGCCTTCGGAATGGGAGAAAATAGCAAATGAAGCAACTGACAAACAACTAATCTCAAAAATATACAAGCAACTCCTGCAGCTCAATTCCAGAAAAATGACCCAATCAAAAAATGGGCCAAAGAACTAAAAAGACATTTCTCCAAAGAAGACATACAGATGGCTAACAAATACATGAAAAGATGCTCAACATCACTGATGATCAGAGAAATGCAAATCAAAACCACAGTGAGGTACCATTTCACACCAGTCAGAATGGCTGAGATCCAAAAGTCTACAAGCAATAAATGCTGGAGAGGGTGTGGAGAAAGGGAACCCTCTTACACTGTTGGTGGGAATGAAAACTAGTACAGCCACTATGGAGAACAGTGTGGAGATTCCTTAAAAAACTGGAAATAGAACTGCCTTATGACCCAGCAATCCCACTGCTGGGCATACACACCAAGGAAACCAGAATTGAAAGAGACACGTGTACCCCAATCGCAGCACTGTTTATAATAGCCAGGGCATGGAAGCAACCTAGATGTCCATCAGTAGATGAATGGATAAGAAAGCTGTGGTACATATACACAATGGAGTATTACTCAGCCATTAAAAAGAATACATTTGAATCAGTTCTAATGAGCTGGATGAAACTGGAGCCTATTATACAGAGTGAAGTCAGCCAGAAAGAAAAACACCAATACAGTATACTAACACATATATATGGAATTTAGAAAGATGATAACGATAACCCTGTATGCAAGACAGCAAAAGAGACACAGATGTATAGAACAGGCTTTTGGACTCTGTGGGAGAGGGAGAGGATGTGATGATTTGGGAGAATGGCACTGAAACATGTATAATATATAAGAAATTAATCGTCAGTCTAGGTTTGATGCAGGATACAAGATGCTTGGGGTTGGTGCACTGGGATGACCCAGAGAGATCGTATGGGGAGGGGGGTGGGAGTGGGGTTCAGGATTGGGAACACATGTACACCTGTGGGAGATTCATGTTGATATTTGGCAAAACCAATACAGTATTGTAAAGTAAAATAAAGTAAAAGGAAAAAAAAATAAGAAAATGGACATATTGCCTACAGACCAAAAAATGGCCAAAATTACAACAGAGCCCCTCACCAAAAACTAAGCAAACCAGTAGAAAATGGGGTGACAACTAAAAAAAATTCTGAAATAATAATTTTATTCTTCTGAAATAAAAATTTTATTCTTCCAGAAATATATACTTAGAATAAACATTCATCAGATTTTGAGAATGTCAACACTTGGCAAAACATCACTACATAACTACTATTTGAAGAGAACCATCCATGTGTGTAGTAGCCTTGTCCACTTCCTCAAAAAGTTAAGACTGAATCCAACAGAACATCTAGTTTCAAGTACCAATTTAAGGGAATACAAAAAACAAAAGCCATATGTTAACTACCACACTAGCACCTGTAGTTAGCAAAAGACAAAATGTGAGAAACTGCATAGTAAACCACTTGATTTCTTCCACAAATAGAGTGCAAGTAAAATGCAAAAGAGAGAAATGAAAACTATAAAATTAGGAAACTTAGGAATGTGGTGATGTNTTACACTACACATGAAATGACACAGTATTTTGTAAATATAATGAGAATATTTTGAGATGCATATTATTAACCTTAAGGCAAGCACTAAAACTTAGAATTTTTCAAAACAGAATTAAAACTGAATTATAAAGTATAGAAAATTAGATTAGATGGAGGCATCATATATATATATGCTAAAGAACAAATGAAATAGAAAACAACTAAAGAAATTGTAGATTCTACTCCAAACATATCAATAGTCACTTTAAATGAACCACTTTATTCAAAACTCTGGAAATAAGTCAAAGCTTTACCGTAACCATGCACATGACGATTCAAAAAATATTTAACTTAAAAATGGTAGGAAAATTTTGTGGTATTTTTAACTTTTCCATGTTCCTTACCTCTACATGGTTTGGCAGCAATCTTAAACAGTTTGTGTTGCCTAGTAACTGTGTGACCCTAGTAACTGTTCTAGAGGGAGCAGAGCAGACCTTTTTATAGATTATTGGGTTTGTCTCCTCTAAATTGTCTGGGAAATAGCCTCAAGAATGAGAGAAGAAACACATCTCTGTCTTTCCTAATTTGGAACTCACCAGGGTGGAAAAGTAGCAAAATTGTTCAAAAACATTGTTAGGCAAGCAAAATGCCCAAGGTTACCTGGGGAGAAAGAAGACAGTTGTGACGTACAACAGAGAGCCTGAAGCCTGGGAGGAAACGCTTAGGAGAGAGTTTCTTTAGGGCATTAAGGCATCCAAAAGTGCCTATATATACTCAAGACTTTAGAAAGTCATACCTGTGGCCAAGGAAGGGCATGAACAGAACAGACCACTTTTGACTGAAATCTATGCTCAGTGCAAGCAGGAAGTAAAATCCAAGAAATGGAAAAAAAAAAAAAAAAAAAGAAACCCACACAAAATTTGTTCTCAGACGAAATAGATTTAAACTAGAAATCATTAACAAAGTTGTAAAACGCCTAAGTATCAACAATCCCTAAATAATTCACAAGTCAGGGGGAATTTAAAATATCAGAAACAAAAAAGGGAACAGCATCACTGGTCCCACAGCCATTAAAGAATAGCAAGGAGATGTTGCGAACAAATCTATCCTCATACACTGAACATTCTAGATGAAATTGAACAGGAAACGCACGAAATAATGAGTCTGAGTAGTCCCATCTATCAAAACAGTTTAAGAAAACTGAAAAAGTTGATTACTAGAAGTTCATGGGTTTTGTAAGACTGAGAAATAGGTGAGTGTGTGAGAATATAAGGAAATGAGTTTCCAATGTGATGACAATAGAATTTAATTATGCATTTGTTGGTAAAACACTAAATACTATGTATTGAAGGAGTGATATGATCAAACACCTAATTCAGAATTACACTTATCCTAGTTCTGTTTTTTACTTCCCATCAAAAGCAATAGATTTTTTCCCTTGTTATATATAGACAATGGAAAATCCATAAATATTCTATGATTTCCTTGTTGCTAATTCCAAACAATAAACTCGATTTTGACTATATATTTCCAAGTGTTAGTTCAACTCTTGCTTCTTATTTTTTTAACAAATATATCATTCTCAACAGCATGTTGAGACAACTGATTGAAAAACAGTAACCAAAACCAAAGCTGTCATTTTCCCCATAAAAATATCTCTCAAATTTATACTATATACTACTTCTCATGTATTTATTTTAAAATAGTAATTAATTCATTATTATTGCCTTGCCAACAAATCAAACACAAACCCAATCTGGCTTTTTAAATCTGTCTACACAGTGATTATTACCAACAATTCCAATTTTTATATCTCATTACTCCTTTTAATGTGTTCACAATACAACCACACAGTACAATTTACCATTTCACAAAAATATACTATGTATACTGTCCTTATATTCGTTTCTGTGTATATCCATCAAACATTTATTGAGTTTAAGCCATGTGTTAGTCACTAAGCCTATACTGTATCATTGGGAATAAACTGATAAATATAATTGTGTTTTCTGCTTCCTAAATATTCTGTAATCTAGTAAAGAGATGTGCAAGTGCACCTGCCAGAAAGCTAATTTAACCAGTTTAAGCCAAAAACAGGACTTACTGGAAGAACACCAATCTGAACTAACATTTAGGAAACAAGCAAGTTACAGACAAACTCTAAAGGCATGGCAATAAGCAATCCATCAAATGATTTTCCTGGTCCACCTGATTGTTGTGGAATAGATAAAGGTGAACTCTAACTAGTTTCATGTTGTGCTGGAGGAGATAATCTGATTCTCAATACTTGTTCTATATTGCAATCTGAGAATCCTATGCTATGATTTCAACAACTTTTCTTTATGCAAGGTACAATAAAAAATATTATGTTTTATCTTTATAGGTACATGTTAATAATATCTCATTCAATTTGCAAGCTTTAGAATTTTGTTAAGTATTCATACTCTGACACATATTTGCCTACACTCTGCTTTGAACCGTCTAATGATTAACGTCATACATTGTATAACTAATAAATTAAAATAAATTATTTTAATTAATCATTTTTAAGTTACCTAAGTTGTAACTTAAGTAGACATCAAGTTGCCTAACAAATTTAAGAATATATATAACTAAAATTTGGACATCCTTTATTCTACTTCACTGTATTCATTTCTACTTTTATAAATAAAATATTATTCACTGGAAAAAGGAGAGTGTGTCTTTATACAAAACATGATTGGGTGGTTTGGGATTTCAATAGTAGGAAAAGGAAATTGAAAGTGCTAAATCACATTTTCAGATGAAAGGTAACAATATTCAAATAGATTTCAAGTATCATAAGTAACTTTCATAATACCCATTTGTCAAATTTTTCCATTATTTCACAAAACCCAATTAATGAATGATTCTGTTTCCTACTTGAGTTTTGTAGAATTTCATTTGTTAAACAATTTATTATAAATAAACTTTGACATATGACTTACATAAACTAATAGTGAATTCAGTATATAGCTCAAGGAATTATCACAAATGTATACTCATGTACACATTTCCATTCCTCCAAATTTCTCTTGTGTCTCATTTTAGTCAGTTGCCATGAAACCACTCTTTTCCTTTCTATCCTTATATTCTATTTTTTCTAAGATTTTAAATATCAACCACTTAATAAAAAATGAATACAGTAGTGCAAATTTGCATTTGACTTCTGTATGTAAGGACATTTTTGAGATTTATCTCCATTGTCAACTGTATCAGTATTTGTTGTTCTTCATCAACATTTTATTTTTTTTACTGATACACCTAAATGTTTATCAGTTCAGCTGTTGACAAACATTTGAGTTGGAACATAAATTAAGGTAGTGTAAATACAAAGTTTCATTGAGTTAGACAAGGCTGGGGTCCTAGTGTGATTAGATTGACTAGATTTCTGTGAGTATGGTTTCATTGTGTTTGCCCTCTGATGCTCTCTTGCAACACCTACCATTTTACTTGGGTTTCTTTTACCTTGGGCATGGGGTATCTCTTCACGGCTGCTCCAGAAAAGCCAAGCCGCTGCTCCTTACCTTGGATGAGGGCTATCTCCTCCCAGTACCCTTTCTGACCTTCAGCGTGGGATGGCTCCTCTAGGCCCTTGTGCACACGGCAGCCACCACTCCTTGGACCTGGGGTTGTTCCTCCTGGCTGCCACCCCGGCCTTGGGTGTAGGGTTGCTCCTCCCAGTCGCCACCCTGGCCTTGGACGTGGGGTGGCTCCTCCCGGCTGCTGTCCATGGCCTTGGGCATGGGGTAGCTCCTTTGGGCCGTTCCTGTGCCATTGCAGCCTGGCACTCTAGGCCACTGTCCCTGACCTAGTACTGGGGGGAGCTCTCAACCGCGCTTAGGGCACCTGCAGCCGCTGCCTGCGCTTAGTGCGATTAACCCCATGGAGGAGCAACCCCACGCCCTGCGATCTACTCAGTCTAATCACACTAGGACCACAGCCTTGTCTAACTCAATGAAACCAAACCATGCCTGCAGGGCAACCCAAGACGAGCGGGTCATGGTGGAGAGGTCTGACAGAATGTGGTCCACTGGAGAAGGGAATGGAAAGCCACTTCAGTATTCTTGCCTTGAGAACCCCATGAATAGTATGAAAAGGCAAAATGATAGGATACTGAAAGAGGTATTCCCCAGGTCAGTAGGTGCCCAATATGCTACTGGAGATCAGTGGAGAAATAACTCTAGAAAGAATGAAGGGATGGAGCCAAAACAAAAACAATACCCAGCTGGGGATGGACTGATGACAGAAACAAGGTCTGATGCTGTAAAGAGCAATATTGCATAGGAATTGGAATGTCAGGTCTATGAATCAAGGCAAACTGGAAGTGGTCAGACAGGAGATGGCAAGAGTGAACATCGACATTCTAGCAATCAGCGAACTAAAATGGACTGGAATGGGTGAATTTAACACAGATGACCATTATATCTACTACTGTGGGCAGGAATCCCTCAGAAGAAATGGAGTAGCCATCATGGTCAACAAAAGAGTCTGAAATGCAGTACTTGGATGCAATCTCAAAAAAAGATAGAATGATCTCTGTTCATCTCCAAGGAAAACCATTCAATATCACAGTAATCCAAGTCTATGCCCCAACCAGTAACACTGAAGAAGCTGAAGTTGAACAGTTCTATGAAGACCTACAAGACCTTTTAGAACTAACACCCAAAAAAGATGTCCTTTTCATTATAGGGGACTGGAATGCAAAAGTAGGAAGTCAAGAAACACCTGGAGTAACAGGCAAATTTGGCCTTGGAATGTGGAAAGAAGCAAGGCAAAGACTAATAGAGTTTTGCCAAGAAAATGCACTGATCATAGCAAACACCCTCTTCCAACAACACAAGAGAAGACTACACATGGACATCACCAGATGGTCAACACTGAAATCAGATTGATTATATTCTCTGCAGCCAAAGATGGAGAAGCTCTATACAGTCAACAAAAACAAGACCAGAGGTTGACTGTGGCTCAGATCATGAACTCCTTATTACCAAATTCAGACTTAAATTGAAGAAAGCAGGGAAAACTGCTAGATCATTCAGGTATGACCTAAATCAAATCCCTTATGATTATACAGTGGAAGTGAGAAATAGATTTAAGGGCCTAGATCTGATAGATAGAGTGCCTGATGAACTATGGAATGAGGTTCGTGACATTGTACAGGAGACAGGGATCAAGACATCCCCATCGAAAAGAAATGCAAAAAAGCAAAATGGCTGTCTGGGGAAGCCTTACAAATAGCTGTGAAAAGAAGAGAAGCAAAAAGCCAAGGAGAAAAGGAAAGATTTAAGCATCTGAATGCAGAGTTCCAAAGAATAGCAAGAAAAGAAAGCCTTATTAAGTGATCAATACAAAGAAATAGAGGAAAAGAACAGAATGGGAAAGACTAGAGATCTCTTCAAGAAAATTAGAGATATCAAGGGACCATTTCATGCAAAGATGGGCTTGATAAAGGACAGAAATGGTCTGGACCTAACAGAAGCAGAAGATATTAAGAAGAGATGGCAAGAATACACAGAAGAACTGTACAAAAAGGATCTTCACAACCTGGATAATAACAATGGTGTGATCACTCATCTAGAACCAGACATCTTGGAATATGAAGTCAAGCGGGCCTTAGAAAGCATCACTACGAACAAAGCTAGTGGAGGTGATGGAATTCCAGGTGAGCTCTTTCAAATCCTGAAAGATGATGCTGTGAAAGTGCTGCACTCAATATGCCAGCAAGTTTGGAAAACTCAGCAGTGGCCACAGGACTGGAAAAGGTCAGTTTTCATTCCAATCCCAAAGAAAGGCAATGCCAAAGAATGCTCAAACTACTGCACAACTGTACTCATCTCACATGCTAGTAAAGTAATGCTCAAAATTCTCCAAGCTAGGCTTCAGCAATACGTGAACCGTGAACTTCCAGATGTTCAAGCTGGTTTTAGAAAAGGCAGAGGAACCAGAGATCAAATTGCCAACATCCGCTGGATCATGGATAAAGCAAGAGAGTTTCAGAAAAACATCTATTTCTGCTTTATCGACTATGCCAAAGCCTTTGACTGTGTGGATCACAATAAACTGTGGAAAATTCTGAGAGAGATGGGAATACCAGACCACCCTACTGCCTCTTGAGAAATCTGTATGCAGGCCAGGAAGCAACAGTTAGAACTGGACATGGAACAACAGACTGGTTCCAAATAGGAAAAGGAGTACCTCAAGGCTGTACATTGTCACCCTGCTTATTTAACTTATATGCAGAGTACATCATGATAAACACTGGACTGGAAGAAACACAATCTGGAATCAAGATTGCTGGGAGAAATATCAATAACCTCAGATATGCAGATGACACCACCCTTAGGGCAGAAAGTGAAGAGGAATTAAAAAGCCTCTTGATTAACGTAAAAGAGGAGAGTGAAAAGCTTGGCTTAAAGCTCAACATTCAAAAAACGAAGATCATGCCATCTGGTCCCATCATTCCATGGGAAATAGATGGAGAAACAATGGAAACAGTGTCAGACTTTATTTTTTTGGGCTCCAAAATCACTGCAGATGGTGACTGCAGCCACGAAATTAAAAGATGCTTACTCCTTGGAAGAAAAGTTATGACCAACCTAGATAGCATATTCAAAAGCAGAGACATTACTTTGCCAACTAAGGTCCTTCTAGTCAAGGCTTGGTTTTTCCAGTGGTCATGTATGGATGTGAGAGTTGGACTGTGAAGAAAGCTGAGCACCGAAGAATTGATGCTTTTGAACTGTGGTGCTGGAGAAGACTTTTGAGAGTCCCTTGGACTGCAAGGAGATCCAACCAGTCCATTCTGAAGGAGATCAACCCTGGGATTTCTTTGGAGGGAATGATGCTAAAGCTGAAACTCCAGTACTTTGGCCACCTCATGCAAAGAGTTGACTCATTGGAATAGACTCTGATGCTGGGAGGGATTGGGGGCAGGAGGAGAATGGACAACCCAGGATGAGATGGCTGGATGGCATCACTGACTCGATGGATGCGAGTCTGAGTGAACTCCAGGATATGGTGATGGACAGGGAGGCCTGGCGTGCTGCGATTCATGGGGTCACAAAGAGTCGGACACGACTGAGCTACTGAACTGAACTGACGTACAAAGTTTGTTATTTTTTCTAATCATTTTGGCTAGGTCCAAAGCATATTTGTATAAATTTTGTAGCAACTTGTCGATTTTGCTGAAAAAATCCTATTTTAATGGAAAATCTGAACTGTAAGATTAATTGCAGAAAATAACTTCAAATTATTTTGTTACCAAATTCACGTGCATAACTCCATTCTCTACTTTCTCTTTAACTTCTCTTTACAAAGTTTTATAGCGTTCCTTGTACTGGTCCTTCACATGTTTCGCTAAATGTATTCTTATATATTCAATATTTTGATGTTTTATCCATTGGTATTGCTTTTTTATTTCATTACCCAATTATGTATTTCTAGTATATAAAAAGACAAATGATTTCTAAATATTAATGTATCCATTGACTTTGCTAAATCTACTTCCTACAGATCTTTCTGTAGATTCATTAGATCTTCCATGTATATGATTTTATTTTCTGTGAATAAAGGCTGTTTAACTACTTTCTTTCCAATTTGTGCTGACTAGGGTCTCCAATATAATATTATGTCACATAGAAATGGTAAGATTGGATTTGCATATGGCATTCACAAATTCCCCAAATTTAGCTTCCCGCACTTCAATTCTCCTATAGTGGTAGACATCTCTAGGCTACTGCTGTTTTTCTCATGTAACAGCTAACTACATTTGATTCTCTTACTTACATATTTTCTAAATCAATAAAGCATACAGCGTGCCAGAGGCCATATATTGATTCCTTCTGGTAAATTTGCCACATTAAGCACAATGACTGTAATGGAGACAATGACTGTGATGGAGGCAACCACTTGCTAAGATGACATAGTACAGTGTCATTAGCTGCAATTCATTTGAGTTTTGAAGGGGTCAAAGAGATAAATTGAAATTGGATAGAGTCTACTATTTCTTCTTTCTGTTTTTGAGAACAACATTAATACCCACAGTTCTACTCAAGGTCTTTTATTGCCTCTGATTTACTTGTTTAGCCAGGAATAGGTAATTTCAAGGCCTCTTCTATCATGGTTCTAAGTCCAGGTAATCAATGTTTAAAGTAATGCCAGCTGCTAAGTATGTCAAACACAAATATACTTAAGAGTCAATAAAAACCACAGATTGGGTCTGTGTATTTTATGGACTTGGATTAGAACTCTAGAGAGTACCTGGTCTTTATAGATCCAACTTCCAACAGATATGGTGATTGCATTTAGGTGCCACTGATATCGGTGTTCGATCAGATTCTATATTTAACAACCCAAAGGAATTCTCCTTTCCCCAAGGAGCCATTTGTCTTTTAAACAGTCACAAGCCCTTTACAGAAGTACTAGGGAAGTACTAACATCATATACATGTATTAATAATACCATTTCAGGATCCCTCCTCACAAGTGTCTAGACTTACCTTTTATCAGTGAACCTGGGTCAAAGTGGTTCAACTCTGGAAACTGAGCAAGTGATCACAAATTTCCATAGAGACAACCAGTATCAACTTATTCTGGTTAAATAAGGCTGGCGATGGTTTGTTCTATTGTCTAGTTCTCTTCCACCTTGGACCACTATTGCCTTATAGCCATAGCCACAGATTGCTTTGAGTAAAGATACCCTACCATAATGCTTTATTTTCATTATTTCTATTATGTGTGTCTTACCTTTAAGTGTCATCACCTGTGTTCTATTAGGCAGGGATTCTATCACGACAAGAAATACAGAAGCATCACTCACTGTTAGTTCTGGCCCAAAGAAAGCAGCCACTAACTTTCTCCAATACCTCTCTGTTGCACTGCATATCACTTTGGTGTTCTCTGGGCCTTCTAAAGGACAAAGGCTAAGAGAATTCCAGTCTCAAGGAATAAACCTCTTTTCTCAGGCCCACTACTTTGACCTCTTCCTTAGAACTTTGCTAAAGCAATTCTGACATCGCCACATCATTTATTGTAAACCACTACTGCATTCAAGCTTTAAATAGTCCTTCTAGCATCATATTAAAACCAGCTCCAAGTGTTCACATAGAATGTATTTTATGTTACTAAATAAATGGGTTTTTATGTCACTAAAATATGCCTTCAGGTAAATAAAGCCATACTTCTCCTGCCTTATATTATGGATATATTATTCTATATAATATATATTATAAATATTATCCAATAAAATATTATCATATCCACTCCTAGATATATCTCTGAGTTTCTGTTAGTGTGTCTTAAACTATTAGCACAGTCTTGAAACTTGCCTGTTAACTTACTAGTAACAGAGACTATATTTCCTTTCTTGGACTACACTGAAAGTTGATAATATTTACAGATTTGAGTCAAATATTGAAGATACAGATCACCATAAGGTGAAAAAAAAAAACATATTTCAAGGCACTCACCTCAGGTAGCTTATTCACATTGTCTGCAGTCAACAGAAGACACTGCTCTTAAAGTCCAGAGATATTTGGAAAGTTTGGAGGTTGAAATTCTCTGGTTAATTTTTCCCAGTCGTCTGAATCCTCAGGGCCTTGCTTTTTCACTATGTCAGGAAATCCCCAGAAGCTCAGTAGTCTATGTATTTTGCAATTGTTCAACAGTTGCAATTAAATCCTGAACCTGTTTTTTTCAGTGTTATCTGTCCTCTAGTTGTAGGTAATAAATAGTGCAAGAAGCCTTCTTAATTGTCTAGCATGTTCTGAGCTGATAACCGTCTGAACAGAGCCCACCATTCTTCTACCTCAAGTCTTCTGGAACAACCAGAGAGCGTAAGCTGCCTTCACAAACCTTTTAAAGGGCTTGCCCTCTTCACATTCACGTGTTAGAGCTACTACATACACCTGTGTGCTTCCCTCCACCTGATTCTCATTCAGCTGTCCACAACTGAGCCTCTAAGATGTAGTGGTAAAACAAGCAAGAAAGCAAGGTGTTTTCGGCATTTCATTGACCATTTATCACCATCAATGAGATTCTTATTGCCATGGGAACTATGAGGGAACCAATTTCAGAATCCCATCTAAAGAGACTATTTTCTACTGCTATTTGGAGAGTCAACTGCTTTGGTTTAGGCTCCTTCCTGAGAGCAGGTCCTGAAACAAGCACTTGGAAACATGTAGGATTGGGTCGGGAGTGGAGCTGGAGAGAATGGGAAAACTGGGCAGGTAAAAAAGAAAGCCAGTTCTTGAACACTTAATGATCTGGTTAGTGTTGTGAACAAGAGCTAAATCCACTCCCAGGGAATCATATGAGAAACTATGCTGAATGGATCTTAATTTTTCCTTCCAGATAACATTAGATATGTAACATCTATCCCTCGTACCTCTGGTTAAGACTCCCTTGAAGGGCACTTCATTCCCCTTAATTCCTAATTTCTCTCATTGTAACTGAGTGACATCCTGTAGTGGAGACATCCGAGTGAGCACTTTGTGTAAGAAGTTGGCAGAGAGGTGTGACTATCTAGCCCGAATGCCTGTGCTGAAATCAGATGAGTCGAAAGAGTGTGGCAAGGAGCCCCATGTACAGCTGTTGTAACAGCACCACACCTATGTTTTCTGCAGGATGCCTGGCACTTACTATGACTTCAATCATTGGTTTTAAATGTATTAAATGAATTAACTCAGATAGCAAAGAATCTGCCTGCAGTGCAGGAGGCCCAGGTTTGATCCCTGGGTTGGGAAGCTCCCCCGGGTAAGGGAATGTCTACCCATTCTGGTATTCTTGTCTAAGAAATCCCATGGGCAGAGGAGCCTGGTGGCCTACAGACCATGGGGTTGCAAAGAGTGGGACATGACTGAGTGACTAACACTTTTACACTTTCAAATGAATGAATTAATATAGCTAAATTCTAATGAAAGGATAATTTTAAGATGTTAATCTAAATTACTAAACTACTAAATTTTTGGAAAGAAGTCCTTTATCTATTACTCTCATTAATGGGTTAAAAGCTTCTTTCTCCATCATTTCTCTAGCTGTAAAGTCTTAGCAGACAAGAGCTATCCTTATCTCATCAATGATCACTTCTCATTCTGTGTTCTCTTTCTTATGCATACGGTATGTCTTGTGTCCTTTATTTCAACACTGTGTTTGTCAGTAAGAACGGTGACTGAATTCTGGTGTGCACTAATGTGAAACGTTCACGGTATTTTTATTCTTTTGAGGCAAAGTGCCTCTGATATATCTTTTGACATTGATGTTCTAATGTAGCTCATTCATGTCAGATTTCTTTTAATCCCATCTACCTTGGCTGGAAATTCATTTGAAGAAGGTGGGTGAAGGTGGGGGAACCATTTTTATGCTTGCTCATGCTATAATTATTTCTGAAGCTGAGGAAATTTAACAATGTGCTGCACTTTAAGCACTTTGTGATAGTCATCATCTTTGATCAATGTTTTAAAGCTTCACTGCTGATAGAAAGGATGAAAAGCAATTATACAGCATTACTGTTGAGCTGTTATTCAAGGTCCATCATGTTTTTCATTCTTTTGCCCCCTCTGCTCTTAGAATATATTTCATAACACTCTGACACAAGCCATTATATTTTATTTTGAGTGGTTGCAAACCTCCTTTCTTCCAACTGAAGCCATTGATAAAACATCTATGTCTTAGACTGAATTATTTATTCTAAAGAGGTTATGTTTATATTCACTGTGAACCTTTTTTTTTTGCATGTGTTTCTTATTCCATTTAGGTATGGCTCTAAAATATAATCAACAAGCTCTGAAGTTGTCTTGCCTTATATAAAACATTCATTATTTGAAATAAAGAAATGCCTAAATTTTCATTGACCAACCTAAACAGCATATTAAAAAGCAGAGATATTACTTTGCCAACAAAGGCCCATCTAATCAAAGCTATGGTTTCTCCAGTAGTTATGTATGAATGTGAGATTTGGACTATAAGGAAAGCTGAGTGCCGAAGAATTGATGCTTTTGAACTGTGTATTGGAGAAGACTCTTGAGAGTCCCTTGGACGACAAGGAGATCCAACCAGTCCATCCTAAAGGAGATCAGTCCTGGGTGTTCATCAGAAGGACTGATGTTGAAGCTGAAACTCTAATAATTTGTCCACCTGATGCTAAGAGCTGACTCATTTGAAAAGACCCTGATGCTGGGAAAGGCTGAGGGCAGGAGGAGAAGGGGACAACAGAGGATGAGATGGTCGGATGGCATCACCAACTCAATGAACATGAGTTTGGGTAGGTTCCAGGAGTTGGTGATGGACAGGGAGGCCTGGTGTGCTGCAATTCATTGGGTCGCAAAGAGTCAGACCTGACTGAGTAACTGAACTGAACTGAAATTTTTATTATGCTAGAGGAATGATCTCAGGAATTTTTCATATATTTTGAATCAAAGTAAAAACATTTTAAAAATTAATTATTACATGTAAAACACACATTTTACTATTAGAGCATAATTGGATGTTTTGAATAAGAAAATTAGCCAAACATTTGATGTTTTAGAACAATTTTAAATATTGTAAAATATGTTTAACTTTAATATCATATGCCAATCAAAAAAATTAAAGTAGTCGTGATTAAAACAATTTACACTATCAGGCCTAGTAAACCACACATGCAGTAGTACACTGAGTAATTCAGAAACATGGGCTAATTAGCATAGTGACAAATTTACTAAATGTTACTTTTAAAGAAAAAGAGTGGGTTAGTCGCTAATCATATCTGACTGTTGCGACCCGTGGACTGTAACCCATGAGACCCTTCTGTCCATGGGATTTCCCAGGCAAGAATACTGGAGAGGGTTGCTATTTCCTTCTCCAGGGCATCTCCCTAACCCAGGAATCAAACCCACATCTCCTGCATTGGCAGGTAGACTCTTTATCACTGAGCCACCAGGGAACCCCACACTGTGTTCAATAAGCATTAATTAAACCAACAATATAAATGAATCAGAATATCACTTGTTATAAGGCATTGGCATTCCATAATTTATGATCATATCTAACTCTTTTTAAGATTTAATCACCACTGTTTGTTGCCTTTGTCACCATTTTCTTCATCATTATATTCATCTTTACCAGCAAAGCTAACCAGAGACTTTCTATATATTGATCCTCTCTCTCTTCCTTTCTTCTTCCCTTTCTTGTTTCCTTTCCTCCTATTCAATACCATTCACTAAGTATTTTTGAGAAACGCACTATTTTCCTAGCCCTGTACTTGGTACTAAGAACACAATGTTAAACAAGATGAGCAAAATCACTAAATATTGTAGCTAACTACATAGAGAAAAAGGCCAGAATAAATACATAAGCATGCTGAAATAGAGGAAATAATCCTAAAATTCACAGAAGACCTCAAGTAACCAAAGTAATCTTAAAAATCAACAAAGCAAGAAACATCACTTTTTTTAAAAATTTCAAAATATATTACAAAAGTACAGTAATAAAAAGAAACACTATAGTACTGGCATAAAAATAGACACATAGACTAATACAACAGAATCAAAATTATATTTATTTTATTATATTCAGAATTATATTCAACTCAAGTTCAAAACTCAGAATTATATTCAAACATATGCAGTGACCTGATCTTCAGCAAGAGAATTAAGAATACACAATTGGGAAAGGGTACTCTCAGAACACAGTTCAGGGAAAACTGAATAGCCACATGCTATTGACATTTGATATTTGACCCTTACTTACACCATACACAAAAACAACTTAAAAATGGAGTAAAAACTTAATTATAAGACCTGAAATTGCAGAAATCCTAGAAGAAAAGATAGGTAAAGTTTAAGGACATTTCTCTTGTCAGTGATTTCATGGAAATGACACTGAAAGTAGAAACAGCAAGAGCAAAAATAACCAAGTAATACTATATCAAATTAAAAAGCTTCTATATAGCATCAAAATGATGAAAAGACAATCTACAGAATGGGAGAAAAAATTTGCAAAAAAACATTTTTGATAAGGGTTTAATATCCAAAGTGTGTAAGGAATGCAAACAACTTAAAAAAAAATATATATATATATATATATATATAAAACCCAATTTAAAAATGGGCTAAGGGCTTTAGTAGACATTTCACCTATTGCAAATTGTCAGCAGGTATATGAAGAGATGTTCCTCATCACTAATCATCAAGGAAATGAAAATTAAAGCCACATTAAGATATAACCTCACACTTGTCAGGATATTTATCACAAATTAAATAAAAAATAGACAAGCGGTGAGGCATCCAAGGATGAGATGGCTGGATGGCATCACCAATACAATGGACATGAACTTGGGCAAACTTTGGGAGATGGTGAGGGACAGAGAGGCCTAGCATGCTGCAGTCCATGGCGTAGCAAAGAGTCGGACACAACTGGATGACAGAACAACAATGCTAGCCCTGAAAATAGGATGGGAAATGGTGCAGCTTCTATGGAAAACAACCTGTAATTTCCACCAGAAAATTAAATAATGTAACTACCATATGATCAAACAATCCCATTTGGGGTATTTATTCTAAAAATTGGAATTAGAAGAGACATCTGCACTTCAATATTAAGTACAATACTATTCACAATAGCCAAGATATGGAAACAACCTAAACGCACATCAACAGATGAATGAATAATAAAATGTGAATATAAATTTATATATATATACATACATATGCAATGGCATATTTTCCAGTCTTAAGAAGTAAATACTGTCATATATGACAGCATGAATGTGTGGAGGACATTATGCTAACAAAATAAGCCAGTTATAGAAGGGCAAATGTTCTATGTTTCATATATGAAGTATCTAAAGTTCCAAATTCATAGAAACAGATAGTAGAACAGTAGTTGGCAGGGGCTAGGGAAAGGGTACATGATGGGCTGCTGTTCACTGAGTATAAGGTTTGTTATGCAAGATGAGTGAGTTTTAAAGATATATTGTACAACATTGTGTTTTTGGTTAACAATAAAGTACTGTGCACTTAAAATAACATTAAGAAGTAAATCTCATGTTAAATGTTCTTACCACATTTTAAAAAGAAAGAAAATCAGGAAACAATGTATTATATGAATATGAACACAATAATCCATGACCAAATTCTAGCAAAGTAAATTTATGAACATACAGAAAGAATTATATATCATTACCAACTGCTTGGTCCCAGGAATGTTAGCTTGGTTTAATAGCTGAAAAGTATTAATTTAATTAAAAAGAAAAAAATGCATGATTGTCTCAAAAGACACTGAAAAAGTATTTGACATAAACCAAAATCCTTTTATGAAAAGCACACTAAACAAAACTAAGAATAGAAAGGAACTTCCTTAACTTGAGAAAGAGCATGTATGAAAATCTCATAGATAACATCTTACTCAATGGTGGAAAAATAGATCTATTTTTCCTAAAATAAGTAAAGGATAAGGATGTCTGCTCTTGCCACTTTTATGAATATTATACTAAATGCTACAACTAGGAAAATTTGGCAAGAAAAAAAAAAGGCATCCAGATTGGAAAGGAAGAAGTAAAACTATCTCTTTATCCCCAATATAATGGGGATAGGGGAGTTAAAACTGAAGAACATAGGGTTTCTTTAGCAGGTAATGAAATATTCCAAAATTTGGCTATGATGGTGATAGCACATATATGTAAATATACTAAAAAACATTGATTTTTAGAGCATAAATGAATAAATTGTACAGCATGTGCATTATAACTCAGTAAAATTGATTTTAAAAAGATAGATAAATAAATATGTAAATAGTGCGATGTGTCAATTAATGAGGAAGGAAATTTTAGATTAGGTGCTTATGGAAGGCCTTTCTAAGAAGGTGGGTGCTATGCTAAGATCTAAATAACAATATGCATATTTACCTCTCAGCCTTTGAGTATGGTTATTAAGTGGTTAGGAAGCCACTAAATAAGGCCCTTTGGCTAAGATCAAGTGGTGGCTCAGACGGAAAGCGTCTGTCTACAATGTGGGAGACCTGGGTTTGATCCCTGGGTTGGGAAGTTCCCTGGAGAAGGAAACGGCAACCCACTCCAGTACTCTTGCCTGGAAAATCCCATGGATGGAGGAGCCTGGTGCCCATGGGGTCACAAAGAGTTGGACACGACTAAGCGACTTCCTTAAGCTATTTGATTTAGGTTATTTTATACTTAAATATATTTACACATATAAAAATTTGGCCATTTGCTTTGTTGAAATTCAGAAACTTTTCAGGTTTTTGCTCTTTTTTTTTTTAATTCACAAATGGTATGGCTCCATCTTAACAGAATTGTCCTTAGTCAGGCTTAACAATTCTCTATGAATTTATTAGGTCTCTCTTTTTTATTGTTACATGTTTCTTTATGAAATAGTCACAGACATCCATGATGAGCTTGTGTAGAATTTTTTACACAGTATTTAATTAAAAGATAACCCAAACCTCCCTTGAAAAACAAATTCAAACTAGATACTTTTAA
This sequence comes from Redunca redunca, assembly GCA_006410935.1. NCBI lineage: Eukaryota > Metazoa > Chordata > Mammalia > Artiodactyla > Bovidae > Redunca > Redunca redunca. The sequence continues at coordinate 75,384 of SJYQ01000394.1, read as the reverse complement.
TGCTAGCTTTTAGATTTCATTACTCTTTCTCTGTTACACCAAAAGAACTTAAAATAGCTATCTCCTTTCTGAGGTAGGAAATGGTAATAACTACATGTACTCTTAATAGCTCCTCACTTACCAAGTGTCTCTTTGTTCTTATATGGATATATAATCTATTTTTTCTCAGTCGAACAATTGTGGTGGTAAAAATATAAAGATAGACACAATATTACATTTTATGGATTCTTTTATTTCTATTGCGGCTTCCCTGGTGGCTCAGCTGGTAAAGGATCTGCCTGCAATGAGGGAGACCTGGATTCAGTCCCTGGGTTGGGAAGCTCCCCTGGAGAAGGGAACGTCTGCCCACTCCAGTATTCTGGCCTGGAGAATTCCATGGACCGTATACTCTATGGGGTTGCAAAGAGTCAGACACACCTGGAGCTACTTTCACTTCACTTTATATGTATGTATATATACATATATACACACACACACACATATATATATACATAAAGCATAATAATAAAAGGTTAATATGTTTCATAATAATATAGTTTTATATGACTATAATTTTATTGAATAAAAGCAACACAAGTCAAGTTTATGAAAACAGGGATTCTACCTTCATCATATTGTTTGTCAGCCTTAGCTGTTTGTCTGTCTCTCCTCTACTGTCTTCATTCCAGGATCCAAACTGAAAGAGAACTCTATACAAATAACAAATTCTTCTTAGAGCAAAGGAAACATAGAAAGAGAGCTGAGTAAAAAGAGTGATGGCTCTGAAAAGTTCCGGTCAGAGTCACTGTACTGTGTCACTTCTGATTGTGGTTCATTGGTCAAAGAAACGACACACTCTGCCCTGCTATCACTGAGAAGTGTACTCCTTTCACAGGAAGGCAGTGTAAATCACATCACATCAAGGAAGAATCTAAAATTTCCTTAATCATCTTCCAAAAGAGGAGAAATAATACATTTCCCCACACATCTTACATATTAATAAATTTCTAATTTCTTATGGCTAAATTTTTTTCTTTACTAAAAAGTTGTTTAAAGAACCTTGAGTTCCCTTGAGGAAAACAATGGCAAGCCTTAATTGCCTTTTAGCTTTAGCTCTCTTGATGATATTATGTGTATCCCTGTGACTCTATTATATTCTTCCTGATAAAATCTCTGACATTTATTCCTCTTTATAAATGACTTTTTGAAATTTGTAATAGTCAGAGGTCCTCAGTTTCATCACAGGAGTCTCTTAGATGTTCTTTAAGGTTTCACAACTCATTGTATAAGTTTGAATGTTTATTTCTTACTCAAAAACACATCCTGAGCAACAATAATACTTCACTTTTTAGAATTTGAAAACGTGTCTTTACACAGTCTGCTTTTCCCATCATGTTGTGCTTATACCTTACCCTGTTTTGATAAATCTTTCATGATGCAATTAAGTTCCCCACTATTTTACTTCAGGAACCAAGATCTATTTGTCAGAATTAGGTAAAAATTGGTTTGCTATTTCTGACTGCCCTGACCTTCACCAAAATGAAACTGCCAATAATATATGAAACAAATATATACACTGTATTCTTATTCCCATGAAGTAAGAACAGATATCCAATTAAGTCTAGACTTTTGTAACTAATACATTTGACCCTAATACTATCACAGTCTGCATTTTGATGGTGGTAATTATTTCATCTCTCTGAGTTGGACATTTAATAACATATATAATACAGTAATATTTCCACCATTTAAACTGCTTTATTATATTTATCATCTCACGATATG
>SJYQ01000394.1:51442-72756 GCA_006410935.1 Redunca redunca | reverse complement strand
ATCTGTAGCTAGAATTCTCATTGTTTTTTCCTAAGAGTAGTGAGTCATGCATATGTACACGTAATTTTTATTCATTATTGTTTTGGGGATCATAAAAGTAATAATGCCTCAATATATAACATTTATGAAAGAAAGAAACAAATAAAATGGAAAAAATCTTTAATTCCATATACTCAAGGTCCATAGATGACTATTTTTAACTTCCCTTTTTTTTACATGCTGGAAATTATGTGTGTCTGATAAAGACATATATCTACCTCCAAGTGCTCTTATGATGAAATTAAACTTTTTCTCCTGAAAAAAATGTTCATGACCTTCTCTACCACCATTTTTATAGCTGAATAGCATTCCATCACCACACAGGTACCTTATAATTTATTTAGATATTTTTTAATAGGCAGAATGTAGATTTGCAAATCTTTCCTAACACAGTCACCCACATTGCAGGTGGATTTTTTACCTGATAAGCCACAAGGGAAGCCCAAGAATACTGGAGTGAGTGGCCTATACCTTCTACAGCGGATCTTCTTAAGCCAGGAATTGAACTGGGGTCTCCCATCAGGGAAGCCATATACAGATATTATTGTCATTTAAACACAATTTTATCCAAAATTTTAACTACAACTCTAGTTACATTTAGACAAAACTAGTAATATCTAGAATTATTGAGTATTAAACATTTATATTTTAAATTATTGATACATATTTTCACACTGCTTTCTGGAAAGACTGTATCAGTTTACATGTTTACTTCAAATGTAGGGAATGTGCTACAACTTAGCTGCCATTGAATATAATCATTTTGGAGCATCAAATTTTACTGGTCAAAAACTCCACTTTATCTTCTTCATTTGTAGTTCTTTCTTAAAAAAATTAAAGAAAAGCCACTAACTACTTAGGGCAGAGCTGGTGAGGTTCTCACCACCAAAATACCAGGTCCCTATCAACTAGACCCTCCTCTTGAACACTCATTAATATTCATAAGTAAAACTAAATTTGTATGGGGACTAATTTATTAAGTGATTTTAGGCTCATAGAAATTCTCTCCCTGATATTATTCTTAGAGGAAACATAAGAGTTAAAAGGGGCTTCCCTGGTGGCTCAGCAGCAAAGAATCCTGCCAATGCAGGAGACACAGATTCAGTCCCTGGGTAGGGAAGATCCCCTGGAGGAGGAAATGGCAACCCATTCCAGTAATCTTACTGGAATAATCCCATGGACAGGGGAGCCTGGCAGGCTACAGTCCATGGGGTTGCAAAATGTTGGACATGACTGAGCATACACACATAAAAGGTACATATCCCTGATCACATTTTCCTTTCTATGCACACATTCTCCTGCTAATCTGTCCTTCTCCTCTTTAACCCAACCACCCATGTATTCAGTGATTCTGAACTCTTTCTGCTATGATAAAAGCAAAATAATAATTCACATTTTTAAGAAGTTTCTTGCTAAATATCTTTATGTAGTATCTATAAACATGCAATCAGGAGAACACAAACCACACTGCCAACAGAAATAATCGATGTTCAATAATTGTTTGCACAGTGTTGAATAAATTAGAATTCTGAAAAGTAATTCAAAGATATTGCAGAATGCAGTTTGAACCCAAGATTTAGGGAAACAAAGCAAAATTTGGGACTATTAGACTTTAGAGTTTAGAGGTGGGAACCAGTAAAGACCCATATTTCTGGAGTTTACTGCCTAACTGGGAGTGTTTCCTCTGAATACTGGAGATGATAACATAGATATAGACATCATACTTCTAAGAAAGGGGCCCTAGCCAGTTGGTGCTGGTATCTCTGATGGGTCCCATTAAGCTGATTATAGAAATACCAATAAATCTGCAAACAAAAATCAGTAGCTGCTACTGAAACCAATCGCTGTTGTAAAGCAAAGAAGGATGGCTTTAAAGCTGAGAGACAATTGCTTAATAAGGGACACACTTGCATTAGTTTAATTATCTAGCATGGACACTAATGCACCCTTATTTTGCAGATGTATAAGCTAGAAATCATAAAGTTATTTAGCTTGCCCATGGTCACGCAGTTAGCCAAGTTTAAGTCTAAGCTCTCTGGCTCCCAAAGCTCTGGTTGAACTTCTTAAGCCACTATTTTAACAACCTGTATATAAGAAACATTCTTCATCTTCAGATATGTCTTTGAAAAGTAGCACTTTCCCAGATATTCACTGAAGCTAGTTATTTTCTTAAGGCCCCAAATCACTTTAAACCAGGGACTTTATCATTTCCTAAACAACATCTTAGGCTCACGGTCATAGGTTTCTGCCTCATGATTTCACTCCATCCCAATTTGGTCACTTACCTCTCTTTCTTTCTCTCTCTCATACACACACACGTGTGTGTGTGTGTGTGTGTGTGTGTGTGTGTGTGTGTATGTGTACATATCAAACTATATATCTTATTGCCATTGAGAGACAACCCACAAATTCATGGTGGTGGTGGTGTAGTCACTAAATAGTGCAACCCCATGGACTATAGCCTGCCAGACTCCTCTGTCCTAGGGATTTTCCAGGCAAGAATATTGGAGTGGGTTGCCATTTTCTTCTCCAGGGGATCTTCCCGACACAGGGATCAAACCCAGGTCTCCTGCATTGCAGGCAGATTCTTTACCAACTGAGATACGAGGGAAGCCCAAAACATTAGCAAGTTCATCATGTAGTGTGTGTGGGTTAGTTGCTCAGTCATGTCCAACTCTTTGGAACCCCACAAACTGTAGCTGATAAGGCTCCTCTATCCATGGGATTCTCCAGGCAAAAACACCGGAGTGGATTGCTGTTCCCTTCTCCAGAGGATCTTCCTGACCCAGGGATCAAACCAAGGTCTCCTGCATTGCAGGCAGTTTCTTTACCATCTGAGCTACAGAAAAGATCTATAAATTCCCCTATATCATTGTTGTTGCTGTTCAGTCTCCCGGCCATTTCCAACTCTTTGCAACCCATGGACTGCAATGCAACAGACCTTCCTGTCACTCAGCATCTCCCAGAGTTTGCTCAAGCTCATGTCCATTGCATCAATGATGCCATCCAGCCATCTCATCCTCTGCCACTTCCTTCTTCACTTGTCCTAAATCTATCCCAGCATCAGGCACTATTCCAATGAGTCAGCTATTCACATCAAGTGAACAGAATACTGGAGCTTCGCTTGAGCATTAGTCCTTCCAATTTGTATTCAGGGTGGATTTCCTTTAAGACTGACTGGTTCAATATTTTTGCTGTCCAACGGACTATATCATTCAGTTCAGTTCAGTCACTCAGTCGTGTCCAGCTCTTTGTGACCTCATGAACTGTAGCACGCCAGGCCTCCCTGTCCATCACCAACTCCTGGAGTCCACCCAAACCCATTGCCATTGAGCCAATGATGCCATCCAACCATCTCATCCTCTGTTGTCCCCTTCTCCTCCTGCCCTCAATCTTTTCCAGCATCAGGGTCTTACAAATGAGTCAGCTCTTTGCATCAGGTGGCCAAATTATTGGAGTTTCAGCTTCAATGTCAGTCCTTCTGATGAACACCCAGGACTGATCTCCTTTAGGATGGACTGGTTGGATCTCCTTGCAGTCCAAGGGACTCTGAAGAGTCTTCTCCAACATCACAGTTCAAAAGCATCAATTCTTCGGCCTTCAGCTTTCTTTATAGTCCAACTCTCACATCCATACTTGACTACTGAAGAAACCATAGCCTTCACTAGATAGAGCTTTGGTGGCAAAGTAATATCTCTGCTTTTCAATATGCTATCTAGGTTGGTCATAACTTTCCTTCCAAGGAGTAAGCATCTTTTAATTTCATGGCTGCAACCACCATCTGCAGTGACTTTGGAGTTCAAAAAAATGAAGTCTGACACTGTTTCCAGTTTCCCCATCTATTTACCATGAAGTGATGGGACTGGATGCCATGATCTTAGTTTTCTGAATGCTGATCTTTAAGCCAACTTTTTCACTCTCTTTTATTTTCATCAAGAGGCTCTTCAGTTCCTTTTCACTTTCTGCCATAAAGGTGGTGTCATTTGCATATCTGGGGTTATTGATATGTCTCCTGGCAATCTTGATTCCAGCTTGTGCTTCCTCCAGTCCAGCATTTCTTATGATGTACTCTATATATAAGCTAGATAAGCAGGGTGACAATATACAGCTTGACATACTCTTTTTCCTATTGGGAACCAGTCTGTTGTTCCATGTCCAGTTCTAACTGTTGCTTCCTTACCTTCATATATTAACTATACATGTTTTTCAATGACATGGAGACCTTTAATGTTTAGATCCTCTATTTATCTGACTTCATATATTGGTCATTCTCTCTTGTCAGTCAATTCCTTTAAATTCTCCTGATATTCCACATGCTATTACATCAACAAAACTTTTGAAAACATCTCCAAATTTACTTAGCTTTAATTTACCTAGTCAGTTCTGTATTGTTCTCTACTTCTATTTATAATATATTCTATATTTGAAATATTCAAATTTACTTCCCTTAGCCTGAGAAGGCTATAGATTTTATTTTCTTCTTCAGTTCAGTTCAGTCACTCAGTAGTGCCCAATTCCTTGTGACCCCATGAATCACAGCATGCCAGGCCTCCCTGTCCATCACCAACTCCTGGACTACACTCAGACTCACGTCCATCGAGTCAGTAATGCCATCTAGCCATCTTATCCTCTGTCGTCCCCTTCTCCTCCTGCCCCCAATCCCTCCCAGCATCAGAGTCCTTTCCAAGGAGTCAACTCTTTGCATAAGGTGGCCAAAGTACAGGAGTTTCAGCTTTAGCATCATTCCTTCCAAAGAAATCCCAGGGTTGATCTCCTTCAGAATGGACTGGTTGGATCTCCTTGCAGTCCAAGGGACTCTCAAGAGTCTTCTCCAATACCACAATTCAAAAGCATCAATTCTTCAGCGCTCAGCCTTCTTCACAGTCCAATGCTCACATCGATACATGACTACTGGAAAAACCATAGCCTTGACTAGACGGACCTTAGTCGGCAAAGTNTATCTGAGGTTATTGATATTTCTCCCAGAAATCTTGATTCCAGCTTGTTCTTCTTCCAGCCCAGCATTTCTCATGATGTACGCTGCATATAAGTTAAATAAGCAGGGTGACAATATACAGCCTTGATGCAGTCTTTTTCCTATTTGTAACCAGTCTGTTGTTCCATGTCCAGTTCTAATTGTTGCTTCCTGACCTGCATACAGATTTCTCAAGAGGCAGGTCAGGTAGTCTGGTATTCCCATCTCTTGAAGAATTTTCCACAGTTTATTGTGATCCACACAGTCAAAGGCTTTGGCATAGTCAATAAAGCAGAAATAGATGTGTTTCTAGAACCCTCTTGCTTTTTCCATGATCCAGCGGGTCTTGGCAATTTGATCTCTGGTTCTTCTGCCTTTTCTAAAACCAGATTGAACATCTGGAAGTTCACGGTTCACGTATTTAAGACTGTCTTGGAGAATTTTGAGCATTATTTTACTAGCATGTGAGATGAGTGCAATTGTGCAGTAGTTTGAACATTCTTTGGCAATGCCTTTCTATGGGATTGGAATGAAAACTGACCTTTTCCAGTCCTATGGCCACTGCTGAGTTTTCCAGATTTGCTGGCATATTGAGTGCAGCACTTTCACAGCATCATCTTTCAGGATTTGAAAGAGCTCAACTGGAAAACCATCACCTCCACTAGCTTTGTTCGTAGTGATGCTTTCCAAGGCCTACTTGACTTCACATTCCAGGATGTCTAGCTCTAGATGAGTGATCACACCATCGTGATTATCTGGGTCATGAAGATTTTTTTTTGTACATTTCTTCCATGTATTCTTGCCACCTCTTCTTAATATCTTCTGCTTCTGTTAGGTCCAGACCATTTCTGTCCTTTATCGAGCCCATCTTTGCATGAAATGTTCCCTTGGTATCTCTAATTTTCTTGAAGAGATCTCTAGTCTTTCCCATTTTGTTCTTTTCCTCTATTTCTTTGCATTGATCACTGAAGAAGGCTTTCTTATCTCTTATTGCTATTCTTTGGAACTCTGCATTCAGATGCTTATATCTTTCCTTTTCTTCCTTTGTTTTTCGCTTTTCTTCTTTTCACAGCTATTTGTAAGGCCTCCCCAGACAGCCATTTTTCTTTTTTGCATTTCTTTTCCATGGGGATGGTCTTGATCCCTGTCTCCTGTACAATGTCACGAACCTCATTCCATAGTTCATCAGGCACTCTATCTATCAGATCTAGGCCCTTAAATCTATTTCTCACTTCCACTGTATAATCATAAGGGATTTGATTCATACCTGAATGGTCTGATGGTTTTCCCTACTTTGTTCAATTTGAGTCTGAATTTGGTAATAAGGAGTTCATGATCTGAGCCACAGTCAGCTCCTGGTCTAGCTTTTGTTGACTGTATAGAGCTTCTCCATCTTTGGCTGCAAAGAATATAATCAATCTGATTTTGGTGTTGACCATCTGGTGATGTCCATGTGTAGAATCTTCTCTTGTGTTGTTGGAAGAGGGTGTTTGCTATGACCAGTGCATTTTCTTGGCAAAACTCTATTAGTCTTTGCCCTGCTTCTTTCCACATTCCAAGGCCAAATTTGCCTGTTACTCCAGGTGTTTCTTGACTTCCTACTTTTGCATTCCAGTCCCCTATAATGAAAAGGACATCTTTTTAAGGTGTTAGTTCTACTAGGTTAGTTCTACAAGGTCTTCATAGAACCGTTCAACTTCAGCTTCTTCAGTGTTACTGGTTGGGGCATAGACTTGGATTACCGTGATATTGAATGGGTTTCCTTGGAGATGAACAGAGATCATTCTGTTGTTTTTGAGATTGCATCCAAGTACTGCATTTCAGACTCTTTTGTTGACCATGATGGCTACTCCATTTCTTCTGAGGGATTCCCGCCTGCAGTAGTAGATATAATGGTCATCTGAGTTAAATTCACCCATTCTAGTCCATTTTAGTTTGCTGATTCCTAGAATGTTGACATTCACTCTTGCCGTCTCTTGTTTGACCACTTCCACTTTGCCTCGATTCATGGACCTGACATTCCAGGTTCCTATGCAATGTTGCTGTTTACAGAATTGGACCTTGCTTGTATCATCAGTTACACCCACAGCTGGGTATTGCTTTTGCTTTGGCTCCTTCCCCTTCATTCTTTCTAGAGTTATTTCTCCACTGATCTCCAGTGGCATATTGGGCACCTACTGACCTGGGGAGTTCCTCTTCAGTATCCTTGGCTTTTCATACTGTTCATGGGGTTCTTAAGGCAAGAATACTGAAGTGGCTTTCCATTCCCTTCTCCAGTGGACCACATTCTGTCAGACCTCTCCACCATGACCTGCCTGCCCTGGGTTGTCCCACAGGCATGGTTTAGTTTCATTGAGGTAGACAAGGCTGTGGTCCTAGTGTGATTAGATTGACTAGTTTTCTGTGAGTATGGTTTCAGTGTGTCTTCCCTCTGATGCCGTCTAGCAACACCTACCATCTTACTTGGGTTTCTCTTACCTTGGGAGTCGGGTATCTTTTCACAGCTGCTCCAGCAAAGTGCAGCCGCTGCTCCTTACCTTGGATGAGGGGTATCTCCTCACCACCGCCCTTCCTTTCAGTGTGGGATGGCTCCTCTAGGCCCTCCTGTGCCCACGCAGCAACCACTCCTTAATTTTTTATAACAAAATTCAATTAATTTCAAAGAGAGTTATAGTTTCTATGCACTCCTGTTAAAATATGAAATGTGTGGCCTTTTTCCTGTCTTAAGCTCCTTTTTTGGGGGGGTTCTGCTTCTTATTCCATTTTGCCTAATTCTCATAATTATTAAATGTTCTGGTTGATTCCTCTGGGAATAAAAAATCCTACCATTAACTTATGCATTCCTCTACTACCTTGTCTCTTTGCATCTCATAAAGGCTAAATTTCTCAAATATGGCCATGTTTACCTACTCTTTTCCCTCATTTCCCTCTCTCACATCAACCTATTTTTCCCTCTGGCTTATACCTTGACAAACAAGCCAAAATAATTCTTGGAAATGTCAAAAATAACCTCCTGGTTCTAGTCCTGGAAATAACAGAGTAAGCACATTCCATCCCATTTACTAAGAGTTGCTACAGTAATTCATAGAGCAATTGATAAACAACTCCTAAAGATAAAGAAAAGATATTGTTACTATGAACCACATGACTCGAGTAATGACTCAGCAGTAATTTCCTAAAGTTTCCTTCTTCTTCGGATATGTTCCATTTTGTGTGCTGGAGAAGTCCACAACCCAGAATCATCAATGGACAAAACAAAATTAATAAACCAACAAACAAGTAAAGACTGGTCTCTTTAGTTGATTGTTACCATTCAGTTTCTAAGTTATGTCTGACTCTGCAATCCCCATGGACTGCAGTACACCAGACACCACTGCCCTCCACTATCTTTCAGGGTTTGCTCAAATTCATGTCCCGTAAGTCATTAATGCTATCTAACCACTTCATCGTCTGCTACCCCCTTCTCCTATTACCTTCAATCTTTCCCAGAATTAGGGTCTTTTTCAATGAGTTGCCTCTTTGCATTGGCAGCTAAAGTATTGGAGCTTCAGATTCAGCATCAATTCTTCCCATGAATATTCAGGGTTGATTTCCTTTAGGATTGACTGGTTTGATCTCCTTGCAGTCCAAGGGACTCTCAAGAGTCTTCTCCCGAACTACAATGCAAAAGCATCATTCTTTGGTGCTCAGCTCTGTTTATGGTCCAACTCTCACATCCATACATGACTACTGGAAAAACCACAACTTTGACTACACACACATTTGTCAACAAAGGGATGTCTCTGCTTTTAAATATGCTGTCTAGGTTTGCCACAGATTTTCTTCCAAGGAGAAAGCATCTTTTAATTTCATGGCTGCAGTTACCCTCCACAGTGATTTTGGAGCCCAAGAAAATGAAGTCTGTCACTATTTCCAGTTTTTCCCCATGTATTTGCCATGAAGTGATGGGACTGGATGCCATGATCTTCATTTTTTGAATGTTGAGTTCTAAGCTAGCTTTTCACTCTCATCAAGAGGATTTTAGTCCCTCCTCACTTTCTTCCATTAGAGTGGTACTATCTGCATATGTGAAGTTGTTGATATTTCTCCTGGCAATTTAATTCCAGCTAGTTACCCTGACATTTCACATGATGTACTCTGCATATAAGTTAAATAAGCAGGGTGACAATATACAGCCTTGTCATACTCCTTTCCCAATTTGGAACCAGTCCATTGCTCCATGTCTGGTTCTAACTGTTGCTTCTTGACTTGCATATAGGTTTCTCAGAAGACAGGTAAGGTGGCCTGTTCTTATCTCTTCAAGAATTTTCCACAGTTTAATGTGATCCACATAGTCAAAGGCTTTAGCATAGTCAGTGAAGCAAGAGTAGATGTTTCTCTAGAATTCCCTTGCTTTCTCCACAATCTAATGAATGTTGGCAATTTGATTTCCAGGGTTTCTCTGGCTTCTCTAAACTCAGCTTGATTCTCTGGAAGTTCTTGGTTCACAGACTGATGAAGCCTGGCTTAAAGAACTTTGAGCATAATCTTACTAGTATGTGAAATGAGCACAATTATATGATAGTTGGAACATTTTTTTGGCATTGCCCTTCTTTGGGTTGGAATGGAAGCTGACCTTTTCCAGTCCTTTGGTCAGTGCTGTGTCTTCCAAATTTCCTGGCATAGTGAGTGTAGCACTTTCACAGCGTCATCTTTTAGATTTGAAATAATTCAGCTGGAATTCCATCACCTCCATTAGCTTTGTTCATACTAATGCTTCCTAAGTCCCATTTCAGACTCTAGGATATTTGGTGCTAGGTGAGTGATCACACCATCATGGTTATCCAGGTCATTAAGACCTTTTTTTGTACATGACCAGGTAAATGGTGGTCTAGGAGAACAGAAATATTTTGAACTTATCTCAGGTGAACACTGTATTGAAAAGTTGCAAGACTCTCCCCACTTATTGAGTGCAGAGCCATTTGAACAAAGTCCTGTCTTCTACCCCTGCCCTGTAACAACAAGTTGATGTGACTACCCTGATCACAGTAACTATAGATAAAGACTTGCCTTTCATCTCTGCCCTGCAATGAGGTGGGAACACCACTCCTAATACCATAAAGACTAGAAGAAGAGACCAGTCATCTACTCATATCCTGCAGACTATGTCCTTTCCCACATCAGTCACTGCAGATACAGAGGTGGTAGGCAGAGCTCTGTTCATCTTTCTTTCCATGAAAAAAAGAGGCACTGCACTTTTTTCCCCCTTAAAAAAACTAGAGGAGTGGGAAAATTCCAGGGGAAATGAAATTAAAGACAAAGATATTTTAAGTTTTCAGGTCAAGTTCTGGGCATACCCTCAGAGTAATCCATACATGAAAGCAAACAGAAACAAAAGAGAAAAACATTTGATAACTGAATGAAAGGAATCCCACTTGGGTTCTAGATTAGCCTCTAGGTAGCACATATGTGAAAGAGATCAGAACAGTACTACAAAGGTCTTGAAAACTAAGTTGACATTTCAACCACATCCTGCTAACTAGGTTAGGTGGTATGTTTTGAACTTTAACATACTGAATATCAGAGAAAAAAAGAGAGTCAAATGTGAATCAGACTCTTTTGTTAATGACATAACACTCAAAATGTCCACGATACCACCCCAAATTACCCATTACTCCAAGAATCAAGAAAATATAAATCATGAAAGAAATGTAATTAATAGATGTCGATACTGAGGTGACACAGATGCTAGGATTATTCAAGAAAATGTCAAAGCATCAATCATAAAAATGTTCCCAATATGATTACAACCCCCCCCCGAAATAAATGAAAAAACATTTAATATTTCAGGAATTAAATAGAAGATGAAAGACCCAGGGATGCAATGATTCAATATATGCAAGTCAATCAATATTATATACTATATTAACAAATTAAAGAATAAAAACTGTATGATCATCTCAATAGATTTAGAAAGAGCTTTTGACGAAGTTCAACACACATTTATGATAAAGACTCTTCAGAAAGTAGGCCTTTAGGAAACTTGCTTCATCAAAATAAAGGCCATATACCACAAACCTACAGGTAACATCATACTCTATGGTGAAAAACTGAAAACATTTCCTCTAACATAAGGAACAAGACAAGGAAGTTTACTCTCACCATTCTTATTCAACATAGCTTTGGAAGTCCTAGCCACAGCACTCAGAAGATAAAGAAATAAAAGGAATCCAGATTGAAAAAGAAGAAGTAAAACTGTCACTGTTTGCAGATGACATAGCATTCATAGAAAATCCTAAAAATGCTACCAGAGAACTTCTAAAACTCTTCAGTGAATTTGGTAGAGCTGCAGGATACAAAATTAATACACTGAAATATCTTGTAATCCCTATATACTAACAATAAAATATCAGGCAAAAAGATTAAGGAAACAATTCTATTTACCATCACAACAAAAAAGAATAAAATACCTAGGAATAAACCTACCTAAGGAGGCAACATACCTGTACTCAGAAAACTATCAATAATCAAAATAGTATGGTGCTGGTACAAAAACAGAAATGTAGATAAATTGAACATGATAAAGTCCAGACAGAAACCCATGCACCTATGTCCACCCAATCTTTGACAAAGGAGGCAAGAATAGCTAATGGAGAAAAGAGTTTCTTCAATAATTGGTGCTGAAAAAACTGGAGAGCTACATGTAAAAGAATTTAATTAAAACATTTGCTAACACCATACATAAAATAACTCAAAATGGATTAAAGACCTAAGTGTAAGGCCAGATGCTATAAAACTCTTAGAGGAAAATGTAGGCAAAATACTCTGACATAAATCACAGCAAGATATTTTTTAAGCCACTGCTTATAGTAAAAAAATAATAATAATAAATAAATGGGACCTAATTAAAAGCTTTTGCAAACCAAATGAAACCATTAAAAAAATGAAAAGACAACCTTCAGAATGAGAGAAAATATTTGCAAAAGAAGCAACTTACAAGGGCTCAATCTCCAAAATATACAAATTGCTCATGCAGCTCAATACCAAGAAAGTGAAAGTGAAGTCATTCAGTCATGTCCAACTCTTTGCAACCCCCTGGGCTGTAGCCTATCAGGCTTCTCTGTCCATGGGATTTCTCAGGCAAGAATACTTACTGGAGTGGGTTGCCATTTCCTTCTACAGGAGATTTTCCCAACCCAGGGATTGAATCTGGGTCTCCCACATTGTAGGCAGAGGCTTTACTGTCTACAACCCAATTTAAAAAAGGGCAGAAGACCATGGACAAAAAAGGGAACCCTGCTATACAGCTGGTGTGAATGTAAATTGGTACAACCACTATGGAAAACAGCATGAAGTTACTTTAGAAAACTAAAAATAGAGCTACCATATGACCCAGAATTCCCAATCCTAGGCATATAACTAAAGAAAACCGTAATTTGAAAGTATCGCTCTCACTTTTCACTTTCATGAATTGGAGAAGGAAATGGAAACCCACTCCAGTGTTCTTGCCTGGAGAATCCCAGGGACAGGGGAGCCTGGTGGGCTGCCGTCTATGGAGTCACACAGTCAGACACAACTGAAGTGACTTAGCAGCAGCAGCAGCAGCATGCATCTTGATGTTCATTACAGCACTTATACAATAGCCAGGACATGGAATAAACCAAAATGTCCACTAGCAGAGGAGTGAATAAAGAAGATATGGTACACTTATACAATAGAATATTACTCAGTCATAAAAAGTAACAAAATAATGTCAAATGCAGAGGCGTGGATAGACCTAGAGACTGTCATACTAAGTGAAACAAATGAAAAAGAGAAAAACAAATATTGTGTCAGTTCAGTTCAGTCGCTCAGCCATGTCTAACTCTTTGCGACCCCATGAACCGCAGCACGCCAGGCCTCCCTGTCCATCATCAACTCCTGGAGTCCACCCAAACCCATGTCCATTGAGTCAATGATGCNAGAAGATATGGTACACTTATACAATAGAATATTACTCAGTCATAAAAAGTAACAAAATAATGTCAAATGCAGAGGCGTGGATAGACCTAGAGACTGTCATACTAAGTGAAACAAATGAAAAAGAAAAAAACAAATATTGTGTCAGTTCAGTTCAGTCGCTCAGTCATGTCTAACTCTTTGCGACCCCATGAACCGCATCACACCAGGCCTCCCTGTCCATCATCAACTCCTGGAGTCCACCCAAACCCATGTCCATTGAGTCAATGATGCCATCCAATCATCTCATCCTGTCATCCCCTTCTCCTCCTGCCCTTAATCTTTCCCAGCATCAGGGTCTTTTCAAATGAGTCAGCTCTTTGCATCAGGTGGCCAAAGTATTGGAGTTTCAGCTTCAACATCAGTCCTTCCAATGAACACCCAGGACTGAACTTCTTTAGGATGGACTGGCTGGATTTCCTTGCAGTCCAAGGGGCTCTCAAGAGTCTTCTCCAACACCACAGTTTATATCAATCATATGTGGAATCTAGAGAAATAACACAGATGAACTTATTGGCAATGTAGAAACATAGTCACATATGTAGAAAACAAACTTATGGTTACCAAGCAGGGAAAGGAGGTGGGAAGAATTGGGAGATTGGGACTGACATAAATATACCGAACTGAAAGTCATTCAGTCATGTCCAACTCTTTGCAACCCCATGGACTATGCAGTCCATGGAATTCTCCAGGACAGAATACTGGAATGAGTAGCCATTTTCTTCTCCAGGAGATCTTCCCAACCAAGGGATCCAACCCAAGTCTCCTACATTGCAGGCAGATTCTTTACAGTCTGAGGCCACCAGGGAAGCCTGTATGTATGTGCATGTGTGTATACATACACACACACACACACACACACACACACACACACACATATATATATATATATATATATATATAAAATAAAAAGAGGGTTCAGTCCCTGGGTCTGGAAGATCCTCTGGAGGAGGCATGGCAACCTGCTCCAGCATTCTTGCCTGGAGAATCCTCATGGACAGAGGAGCCTGGTTGGCTACAGTCCTTGGGGTCACAAAGAGTGGGACACAACTAAGCAACAAAGCACATGTTTAAAACAGATAACTAATGAGAACCTATTATATAGCAGAGGGAACTCTATTTAAAGCTCTCTGGTGACCTAAATGGAAACAAAATCTTAACAAGAGTAGATATATGTATACATATAATTGATTTAATATGCTGTACAGCAAAAACTAACACAACATTTTAAAGCAACTATATTCCAATAAAAATAAATAAATAGATAAATAAATCTGAATTTAAAAAGAAAGAACCNAATAAATAGATAAATAAATCTGAATTAAAAAAGAAAGAACCAATGCAAATTTAAAACTGAAAAATTGAACAACCAAAATTTGAAAACTCATCTTAGATAAACTCAGTAGCAGAAGGGAGCTGAAAGAGGAAATAACTAGGGAACTTAAAAACAGGTCAATGGATTTTACTATGTCTGAGAAACAGTAAGGAAATAAATAACCTCAGTGCCACTCTTAGGATAATAACAAAAGAAAATCTATTTTATTGATTTTATTTGAATTCCTTGTTTTCCCCTACTAAGACTCTTCTTTTTCTTTGTTTTGAACATAATGATCAAAGATAGTAGATCTTTATCTATTTTCTAATATACACTTTCCCTATTTCCATGGTTATTGATTATCATTTTTTTAAAATCTCTTTTAGTATTCAATAACTCTTGTGCTTTTAAAATTACGTTTTATGCTTGAAAGCAAAAATTGCCTGATATCATTCTCCACATGCTTCAGTTCTTCAAAATCTCCAAATAGTAGCATAATAATTACTAAGTGAAAGTGAAGTTGCTCAGTCGTGTCCGACTCTTTGCAACCCCGTGGGTTGTAGCCCATCAGGTTCCTCCTTCCATGGGATTTTCCAGGCAAGAATACTAGAGTGGGTTGCCATTTCCTTCTCCAGGGGAATCTTCCTGACCCAGGGATTGAACCCAGGTCTCCTGTATTGCGGGCAGATGCTTTAACCTAAAACTATATCATTAAAAAAAATATATATATATATATGGGCTTCCCTGGTGGTTCAGACAGTAAAGACTCTGCCTGCAATGCAGGAACCAGGGATTCAATGCCTGGGTTGGGAAGATTCCCTGGAGAAAGAAACACCAATCTAGCCCAGTATTCTTGCCTGGAAAATCCCACGGACAGAGGAGTCTGGCAGTCTACAGTCCATGGGGTCACAAAGAGTCAGACACGACTGAGCGACTAACACTTTCACTTTCCTATCATAAAACAGAGAATATAAAAGGACAAAAATGTATACATAATACTTTCCTTTAAAATTGGACAATGTTGATACTTCAGTTCAGTCACTCTGCCGTGTCTGACTGTTTGAGACCCCATGAATCACAGCACGCCAGGCCTCCCTGTCCATCACCAACTCCCGTAGTTCACTCAGACTCATGTCCATCGATTCGATAGTGCCATCCAGCCATCTCATCCTCTGTCGTCCCCTTCTCCTCCTGCCCCCAATCCCTCCCAGCATCAGAGTCTTTTCCAATGAGTCAACTCTTTGCATGAGGTGGCCAAAGTACTGGAGTTTCAGCTTTAGCATCATTCCTTCCAAAGAACACCCGTTCTCCTTTAGAATGGACTGTTTGGATCTCCTTGCAGTCCAGCGGACTCTCAAGACTCTTTCCTAACACCACAGTTTAAAAGCATCAATTCTTCAGCACTCAGCTTTCTTCACAGTCCAACTCCCACATCCATACCACTGGTAAAACTATAGCCTTGATTAGACAGACCTTTGTTGGTAAAGTAATGTCTCTGCTTTTCAAATATGCTATTTTGGTTGGTCATAACTTTCCTTCCAAGGAGTAAGCATCTTTTAATTTCATGGCTGCAATCACAATCTGCAGTGATTTTGGAGCCCAGAAAAATAGTCTGACACTGTTTCCACTGTTTCCCCATCTATTTCCCATGAAGTGATGGGACCAGATGCCATGATCTTTGTTTTCTGAATGTTGAGCTTTAAGCCAGCTTTTTCACTTTCCTCTTTCATTTTCATCAAGAGGCTTTTTAGTTCCTCTTCACTTTCTGCCATAAGGGTGGTATCATCTGCATATCTGAGGTTATTAATATTTCTCCTGGAAATCTTGATTCCAGCATGTGATTCTTCCAGCCCAGAGATTCTCATGATGTACTCTGCATATAAGTTAAATAAGCAGGGTGACAATATCCAGCCTTGACGTACTCCTTTTCCTATTTGGAACCAGTCTGTTGTTCCATGTCCAGTTAGAACTGTTGTTTCCTGACCTGCATATAGGTTTCTCAAGAGGCAGGTCAGGTGGTCTGGTATTCCAATCTCTTTCAGAATTTTCCACAGTTTATTGTGATACACACAGTCAAAGGCTTTGGCATAGCCAATAAAGTAGATATAGATGTTTTTCTGGAACTCTCTTGCTTTTTCAATGATCCAGAGGATGTTGGCAATTTGATCTCTGGTTCCTTTGCCTTTTCTAAAACTAGCTTGAACATCTGGAAGTTCACAGTTCATGTATTGCTAAAGACTGGCTTGGAGAATTTTGAGCATTACTTTACTAGCATGTGAGATGAGAGCAATTGTGCAGTAGTTTGAACATTTCTTTGGGATTGGAATGAAAACTGACCTTTCCCAGTCCTTGAGTGCAGCAGTTTCACCCCATCATCTTTCAGGATTTGAAATAGCTCAACTGGAATTCCATCACCTCCACTAGCTTTGTTCATAGTGATGCTTTCTAAGGCCTACTTGACTTCACATTCCAGGATGTCTGGCTCTAGATGAGTGATCACACCATCATGATTATCTCGGTCATGAAGATCTTTTTTGTACAATTCTTCTGTGTATTCTTGCCACCTCTTCTTAATATCTTCTGCTTCTGTAAGGTCCATACCATTTCTGTCCTTTATCGAGCCCATCTTTGCATGAAATGTTCCCTTGGTATCTCTAATTTTCTTGAAGAGATCTCTAGTCTTTCTCATTCTGTTCTTTTCCTCTATTTTCTTATCTCTTCTTGCTATTCTTTGGAACTCTGCATTCAGATGCTTATATCTTTCCTTTTCTCCTTTGCTTTTCACTTCTCTTCTTTTCAGTTATTTGTAAGGCCTCCTCAGACAGCCTTTTTNTTTCTTTCCATGGGGATGGTCATCCCTGTCTCCTGTACAATGTCACAAACTTCAGTCTATAATTCATCATGCACTCTATCTATCAGATCTAGTCCCTTAAATCTATTTCTCACTTCTATCGTATAATCATAAGGGATTTGATTTAGGTCATACCTGAATTGTCTAGTGGTTTTCCATGTTGATATTAGAGAATGGTAATAAACTACATACAATGATTGTGATCCCCAAAGTGTCAGTTGTTGGCAAACTATTGCTCTTGCACTATAACCTGCCCATTCTCCATCCTCCATTGTTTTACATAAAGTTTGGTTGATGCAAAACGGTGTCCATTTATTATGTATTGTTTATATCATTTTTTGCTGGACTTGCAGAATAGACTAGGTGCAACAGTGACCATATATGTCACAAAGCTTGTATTATTTAATATCAGATCTTTACAGAAAATATACCATTACTAAAGCAACCACTAAAATCTTATGAAAACTGAATAACACAAGCGATAAAAACAAAAATAAACAAGTAGGAATACATCAAACTAAAAAGCTCTTGTCAACAAAGGAAACAGTCAACCGACTGAAAAGACAGACCACAGAATGGGAGAAACTGTCTCTAAGCCAAAATTCAAAGAAAGGTTAATCTCCAAAATATATAAGGAAGTCAAACAACTTAATTGCAAAAAAAAGAAAAAAACTAATAACCAAAATAAAAAGTAAGCTAAGTACATGAACAAGCATTTCTCCTAAGAAGATATACAAATGGCCTATAGGTAAATGAAATCATGCTCATCATCATTAATCATCAAAGAAATGCAAATTAAAACTATAATGAGATATAACCTCACACCAGTCAGGAAGGCTATTGACAATGACAACAACAAGAAAAGACACGTGTTGGCCAGAATATAGAGAAATCAGACCTCTTGCACAAAGTAGGAGTGAGTATAGAGTGGTATAGCCACAATGGAAAAAGCAAGGAAGTTCTTTAAAAAATTAAAAATAGAACTAGGATATAATCCAGCATTTCCATTTCTGGGTATATATTCTAAAGTATTAAAATCAGGATCTCAGAGAGATATTAGAATTCCAATGTTTACTGCAGCAATTTTCACAGCAGTCAAGATGTGGAAACAACTTACATGTCTGTCTACATATAAATGAATTAAGAAAATATGGAATATACATAGTGTGGAACACTACTCAGACTTGAAAAGAAGGACTTCTGCCATATGTGTCAAAATGAATGAGCCTGGAGAAAATTATTCTAAGTGAAATAAGTCAGTTACCAAAGACCAACATTGCATGATACTACCCATTTAAGGTATCAAAAGTAGTCAAATTACTAGAGCTCCAGAGATCTACTGTATAACTTTATGTCTATAGTCAACAATAGTACATTGTGCACTTCATTTGGTTAAGAGGAAATATCTCATGTTAAGTGCTTTGGTGAAGATAAAATAAAATTTGAAAAATATAGATTAATCAAGATGGCTACTATATGATGTTCAAATAACTCACAGGAAATGAAGAAAGAGGAAATAGTGGAATAAAAGAAAAACAATATACAAATAAAACAGAAAATAAGTAATATTATGGCAGATTAAAATGTTTTCTTTTGTTTAAGTAAATTGATTAACTCCATTTCAATTTTATAATTTTCTTAGGATCACCCAGCAATATTTATTGAGCACTGTTAATTGGTGGATAATTTGCTAGTCTTTGGAAGTTAAAATAAAGCATCTCAAGATGTCTACAGTTCATATTTTAAGTGAATAACAATTTCAACCACTTTCTTGTCTAAAGGTCTATAGTAAAAGAATGGTGAAGAAAAGGCTTTAATTTCAGTGATTACTTACATATATAATAATCTCTTACTAAGAAACTAGCAATTATTTAATATTAAACAGCATTTAGAATGCCTTCTATTATGCAGGAAATATATAAAAATGTCATTTTTAAGATAAAATAATTAATTGTGCCTGGTGGAAATAGGAAAACTTATAAGAGAGAACNATTTTTAAGATAAAATAATTAATTGTGCCTGGTGGAAATAGGAAAACTTCTTATAAGAGAGAACATTTAATATTTTATCAGAGAAGAGGGGTTTTTATTACAAGCAGAATAAAACAAAAAAGTGTGAAAGCAAAGGAAGCAAGTGAATATATTAA
Organism: Redunca redunca; assembly: GCA_006410935.1. NCBI lineage: Eukaryota > Metazoa > Chordata > Mammalia > Artiodactyla > Bovidae > Redunca > Redunca redunca. Next base: position 53,453 of record SJYQ01000394.1, on the reverse strand, counting down.
AATCACACTACTGGGAATTAGATGTAAATACACATAAGATGTTAGAAAGAGACACATATGGCTAACCATAGTAAATGTATCAGTGGAAGAGAGATTTGAAACAATATTTAAAGTCAATGAAAGAAAGAGAGTGGGCAAAGTAGAGGAGAAGACATTTCAAAGATAAGGTGTCATGCTTGGAAAGAGAACCAACCAAGAACTGGGAATTGTGGGGCAGAAAGACAAAAAAAAAAAAAGACTATAGACCAATAAATTTGACAGTTTTAGATGATGTCCTTCTAATCCCAAATAGATTAAACACTAGGTAACATAAAGTCCAGGTTTTATTGGACACTTTTTGCCATGATTTGAATACAATAATGCAAACTCTTCAAGAAAAATGTCTCAGAGAAAATGTTTTACTTTTTCTTTTCATAAATTTAGTTCAATAAAGCAAAGTAAGTCAAAGAAAATGAAATAGAAATAAGGGTATATTTTAATACTCAAGACTACGCCAAGATCAAAACATTGATTTCTAAAAGAGATTTTTAAAGTAGAAGAATCAATAAGTATGGAACAGTGGGAAGACTATTTTAGACAATAGATAAAAAAGATCTACTGTCTTCTGTGATTATGTTAAAAGCAGAAACCACATGGAGCCCTGGAAAGCTGGGGGAAATAAAAGGAATTCAAATAAGAGCAAAAATTTAATGTTGCTTTGGTGCTTATGCATGCATAATATGTACAAGTAAGTCTGAAAATAAGAAAGCATTTACATCTAAAATTAATCAGATATTGTTAGGAGATCTCATAGAATAACAGTAATTTGGCCATGCCTCTAAATTCAGGAAGGATAGTATTTAAGTGATATTAGTAATCTTAATTTTAAAGACTAGAAAGCATGGAAGCATTTAAAATAAAAAAAAAAGGAGATAATAAAAAAGGAGACAAGATCTGTTGGGCACAGATAAATGTAAAAGATTTCTTTTCTTACCCTACAAACCTGACTCAAAATCCAAAAGTGAAAAAGTTGAGGAAAAGCCTTCTGGTTAAATATTATTTTTTGTTTGTTTTGGTGCATTTACATTTATTTGTCATGAATCAATTAATCAACCTAAATATAAGGTTCATTCATTCATTCATTTATTCATATTCACCCATTGTTTATGGTCCATTGTTTATGTGACAATTTAGATATTGAAAATACTGATAAATCTCATATATCATACTTCAAGGTACAATATTGTCATTCATCCTGTCTAAATCCCTTGACAGACTGTTCCATCACACAATAAACTTTTCCCCTTTTTTGTTCTATTTAGTCTCTCACTATATTTATGGAACACGTTTAAGAACTATAAAATGGAAAGTTTTGCATTTGAACAGACAGCTAACATGTTGAAGAACCTAATTCAGAAAGTACTAACTAATTGGCCTCTGTAAACCTGAGGTAAATTTATGGCAATTTCTGAGTCTTATTCAGTAAGACATTTTGACAAAAGTTTAGAGTAAGTATTGATGGAAAGTGATTTAATTTTCAGATGACATATATCTTGAAGAAAGGAAGAGAGAATCTAGATATAAACAGATTTTAACAGGCTGAAAACTGGTGGTGAATCTAAAATAGGAAGACATGACACATTCTGTCCTTAGTTTCAAATACCTCATCGAATAAATTGTCTATAGAGGAACTGTGGCTTTGTAGGAACAAACTTTAAATTGCCTTTTTAATTAATGTGAAATAATGTAGCAGCCAAGAAAACAAATGAGATCTGAAGTTATATGGATTACTAGAAATAGAATGCTTAGTGTAACTTGTGAGACAATAGCATTAATTTACTACATGCCCTTTCTCCTTGATGGGAAAACAAGCACTATAAGAGCAGATATCCAATCACTTAATAGTAAACTCCTAATGTTTATATGCTCATTTTTTGAAAGACAAACTCAAAGCTATAACATGAAGAAAACAGACATTACTACCATTAAGAAATAAAAGTATACATTTTTAAATTTTGGCATATCTCCCTCT
>SJYQ01000394.1:23860-51014 GCA_006410935.1 Redunca redunca | reverse complement strand
CTCCAGTACTCTTGCCTGGAAAATCCCATGGATGGAGGAGCCTGGTAGGCTGCAGTCCAAGGGGTCGCTAAGAGCGACCAGACTGAGTGACTGAGTGACTTCACTTTCACTTTTCTTTCATGCACTGGAGAAGGAAATGGAAACCCACTCCAGTGTCTGTGCCTGGAGAATCCCAGGGATGGGGGAGCCTGGTGGGCTGCCGTCTATGGGGTTGCACAGAGTCGGACATGACTGAAGCGACTTAGCAGCAGCAGCAGCATACAATTATCTGATAGTTTTCCCTCACATAAAAACATTAGAAGATAAATTTTTTTCTTGATCCACATGATCTTGCGTATTATTTTAATCTGATATAATACTTAGAGATTACCCCAAACTTATATAGAGAGACTTTTTTTCAGTCTAGATACTAATAATATAACTAATATTAAACAGATATTAAAAATATACAAGTTGATTTTACAAACATTATCCTGTACTCACCAAAAATATGTTTAGAGGTAACAATAATAAAAATAATATTTACTGACATTTAATATTAGAGCTACGAAGGGAACATTTCATCCAAAGATGGGCTCGATAAAGGGCAGGAATGGTCTGGACCTAACAGAAGCAGAAAATACTAAGAAGAAGTGGCAAGAAAATACAGAAGAACTGTACAAAAAAGATCTTCACAACCCAGATAATCACAATGATGTGATCACTCACCTAGAGCCAGACATCCTGGAATGTGAAGTCAAGTGGGCCTTAGGAAGCATCACTACAAACAAAGCTAGTGGAGATGATGGAATTCCAGTTGAGCTCTTTCAAATCCTGAAAGATGATGCTGTGAAAGTGCTGCACTCAATATGCCAGCAAATTTGGAACACTCAGCAGTGGCCACAGGACGGGAAAAGGTCAGTTTGCATTCCAATCCCAAAGAAAGGCAATGCCAAAGAATGTTCAAACTACTGTACAATTACACTCATCTCACACGTTAGTAAAGTAATGCTCAAAATTCTCCAAGACAGGCTTCAGCGGTACGTGAACTGTAAACTTCCAGATGTTCAAGCTGGTTTTAGAAAAGGCAGAGGAACCAGAGATCAAATTGCCAACATCCACTGGATCATGGAACAAGCAAGAGAGTTCCAGAAAAACATCTATATCTGCTTTATTGACTATCCCAAAGCCTTTGACTGTGTGGATCACAATAAATAGTGGAAAATTCTGAAAGAGATGGGAATACCAGACCACCTGACCTGCCTATTGACAAATCTGTATGCAGATCAGGAAGCAACAGTTCTAACTGGTCATGGAACAACAGACTGTTTCCAAATAGGAAAAAGAGTACATCAAGGCTGTATACTGTTACTCTGTTTATTTAACTTATATGCAGAGTACATCATGAGAAACCCTGGGTTGGAAGAATCACAAGCTGGAATCAAGATTTCTGGGAGAAATATTAATAACCTCAGATATGCAGATGACACCACCCTTATGGCAGAAAGTGAAGAGGAACTGAAGAGCCTCTTGATGAAAGTGAAAGAAGAGTGAAAAAGTTGGCTTAAACCTCAACATTCAGAAAATGAAGATCATGCCATCCAGTCCCATCACTTGATGGGAAATAGATGGGGAAACAGTGGAAACAGTGTCAGACTTTATTTTGGGGGGCTCCAGAATTAGTGCAGATGGTGATTGCAGCCATGAAATTAAAAGATGCTTACTCCTTGGAAGAAAAGTTATGACCAACCTAGACAGCATATTCAAAAGCAGAGACATTACTTTGCCAACAAACGTCTGTCTAGTCAAGGCTATGGTTTTTTCAGTAGTCATGTATGGTTGTGAGAGTTGGACTGTGAAGAAAGCTGAGTGCTGAAGAACTGCTGCTTTTGAACTGTGGTGTTGGAGAAGACTCTTGAGAGTCTCTTGGACTGCAAGGAGATCCAACCAGTCCATTCTGAAGGAGATCAGTCCTGGGTGTTCTTTGGAAGGAATGATGCTAAAGCTGAAACTCCAGTACTTTGGCCACCTCATGTGAAGAGTTGACTCATTGGAAAAGACTCTGATGCTGGGAGGGATTGGGGGCAGGAGGAGAAGGGGACGACAGAGGATGAGATGGCTGGATGGCATCACCAACTCAACAGACGTGAGTTTGAGTGAACTCCAGGAGCTGGTGATGGACAAGGAGGCCTGGTGTGCTGCGATTCATGGGGTCGCAGAGTCAGACACAACTGAGTGACTGAACTGAACTGAACTGAATATGAGCCAGACACATTATGAAGTGCTTCACGTTGAGTAATTTAGTATTCCTGGTAATTTCTTAATCAGGCATTAGTAATATTATTTTCATTTTATAGCTGAAAGATTAAAACTCAAATAGGAGCACCTTATACTTAACCAAGCACTAGATGTGTGATTAAAGCCTAAGACCTTAACCACTATACTCTTCTGTCTAGGTGAGACCATATATTAATGGTTATAACCCTCACTTCTCAGGTGACAAACCGACATTTTTCGGAGGTCTTTCAGACCTTTTGGATAAATATAGTAAATAGATAAAGTTTAAAAGTTAAGTTTAGTCGCTCATTCCAGTCCAACTCTGCGACCCCATGGACTGTAGCCTACCAGGCTCCTCCGTCCATGGGATTTTCCAGGCAAGCGTACTGGAGTGTGTTGCCATTTCCTTCTCCAGAGGATCTTCCAGACCCAGGGATTGAATGCGGGTCTCCCACATTGTAGGCAGACGCTTTACCATGTGAGCCACCAGAGAAGTTGACATATAGGCTAAATATGGTAAGTAAGTAGAAGTCTTAATGGTTGGTAGTGTAATGAGTAAAATTTATTAAACTAATTACTGTGATAATTATTTAAAAGAAATTAATAATATTGTTATTATGCAATACAGCCCAGCCCCCAGGAACAGAACCCTTTTTTTAACCATAGAGGCTAGTAGTGTTTTATCAACAGGATGCCACAAAATGCCCAAGGCAAAATCAGACTAAATTGGCTAGATTCAAGGAACAGGCAAAGTTGGCTAAAGGTCATGGCTCTCCTTACAATCATTTTTCTCTGCTGAGAGCTGAAGGAGACTTGCTCTGCTTTATCTCTGGATTTGTTTCAAAAGTACCTGGTGTATGCCAGAGAGGCTTTACAGTTGCACTTGGATAGGTTATATGCTTTGAGAGATATAAAGTGGCTAACCACTTGGAATCAGCTTGAACTTGACCACAGGACACATGGGCAGGAACATATGACACCTACAGGAATCTAAGAGTTACTTTTGCTTCATTACCATACTAGATCTCCACCCAAAGAGGGATTTGTACTCTGCTTGGAATACAAAATGGGCTTCCCAAGTCACGTAGTAGTAAAGAACCTGCCTGCAATGCAGGAGAGGTAAGAGACTTGTGTTTGATCCCTGGGTCGCGAAGTTCCCCTGGAGTGGGAAATGGCAACCCACTCCAGTATTCTTGCCTAGAAAATTCCATGGACAGAGAAGCTGGAGAGTTGTAGTCCATGAAGTGGAAAAGAGCCAGATACAACTGAGTGACTTAACACTCCAAACTCCACTCAAGGAAGATAAAGGAGCATGGAAGACTAGACAAGCCCCAGTGATACCTGGGGATCTCCACTCCTTTCCTGTTGCTGCTGCTAAGTTGCTTCTGCTGCTGCTGCTAAGTCGCTTCAATCGTGTCCGACTCTGTGCGACCCCACAGATGGCAGCCTACCAGGCTCCCCCACGGAGTATTCTCTCCCCCAGGCAAGAATACTGGAGTAGAGGCCCCCAAATCCTGCCTCTCTCCTGACATTTAAATTCCTTTACTCCCATCCCTTGGGGAGGAGGTTTTAGAGCTTGAGTTCCCTTCTCCATTCTCCAAGCCATTGAAGAAAAGCCTGACTTTGCTTGCACCAAACTTAGTTTCATTATTGGCCATGAGAAACTGAGTGGAGAAGAGCTCCCTGATGAAGCCAGGGGGCCTTCAGTTTAGTTAGCTCCCCAAAAAAGGGGCCTCATATCTAATTCAATGGCAATGTACTAAAGAAAAAATTAATTTTAGCTCTCTTAATTGGAACCATGATTGAAAATTAAATATATTGAAAAATAAATGTGTTAGAGTTAGTTGATCCTTGAACAATGTTGGGGTTAGGGATGCTAACCCTCACATCTGTAGATAACTTACAGTTGGGCCTCACTGTCCTTGGTTTCGCTGTATCCCTATTTGCTGTATTCACCTGTTCAACCAACCTTGGTCAGTATCAGTTTAGTTGCTGAGTCGTCTCTGACCCCTTGTGACCTCATGGACTGCAGCACCCTAGGCCTTCCTGTCCATCACCAACTCCCAGAGGCTACTCAAACTCATGGCATCGTGTCAGTGATGCTATCCAACCATCTCATCCTCTGTCATCCCCTTCCCCTCCTGCCCTCAATCTTTTCCAGCATCAGGGTCTTTTCAAATGAATCAGCTCTTTGCATCAAGTGGACAAAGAATTGGAGTTTCAGCTTCAACATCAGTCCTTCCAATGAATATTCAGGACTGATCTCCTTTAGGAAAAATTGGTTGGATCTCCTTGCAGTCCTAGGGACTCTCAAAGTCCAATACCACAGTTCAAAAGCATCAATTTTTCAGCACTCAGCTTTCTTTATAGTCCAACTCTCATATCCATATATGACTACTGGAAAAACCATAGCTTTGACTAGATGGAACTTTTTTGGCAAAGTAATATCTTTGCTTTTTAATATGCTGTCTAGGTTGGTCATAGCTTTTCTTCCAAGGAGCAAGCATCTTTTAATTTCATGGCTGCAGTCACCATCTGCGGTGATTTTGGAGCCCAAGAAAAGAAAATCTGTCACTGTTTCCATTGTTTCCCCATCTATTTGCCATGATCTTCATTTTTTTAATGTTGAGTTTTAAGCCAGCTTTTTTCACTGTCATCTTTCACTTTCATCAAGAGGCTCTTTAGTTCCTCTTCATTTTCTGCCATAAGGGTGGTATCATCTTCATATCTGAGGTTATTGATATTTCTCCCAGCAATCTTGATTCCAGCTTGTGCTTCATCCAGCCCAGCATTTCTCGTGATGTACTCTACATATAAGTTAAATAAGCAGGGTGACAATGTATAGCCTTGATGTACTCCTTTCCCGATTTGGAACCAGTCTGTTGCTCCATGTCCATTTCTAACTGTTGCTTCTTGAACTGCATACAGATTTCTCAAGAGGCAGGTCCAGTGGTGTGGTATTCCCATCTCTTGAAGAATTTTCCACAGTTTGTAGTGATCCACACAAAGGCTTTGGCCTAGTCAATGAAGCAAAAGCAGATGTTTTTCTGGAATTCTCTTTCTTTTTTGATGATCCAGTGGATGTTGGCAGTATGATCCCTTTTTCTTCTGCTTTTCCTGTATCCAGCTTTAACATCTGGAAGTTCACAGTTCATGTACTGTTGAAGCCTGGCTTGAAGAATTTTGAGCATTACTTTGCTAGTGTGTGAGATGAGTGCAATTGCGTGGTAGTTTGAGCATTATTTGGCATTGCTTTTCTTTGGGATTGGAATGAAAATTGACCTTTTCCAGTTCTGTGGCCACGGCTGAATTTTCCAGATTTGCTGGCATATTGAGTGCAGCACTTTCACAGCATCATCTTTTAGAAATGAAAGAGCTCAACTGGAATTCCATCACCTCTACTAGCTTTGTTTGTAGTGATACTTCCTAAGGCCCACTTGACTTCACATTCCAGGATGTCTGGCTTTAGGTGAGTGATCACACCATTGTGATTATCTGGGTCATGAAGATCTTCTTTCTATAGTTCTTCTGTGTATTCTTGCCACCTCTTCTTATTTTCTGCTTCTCTTAGGTCCATACCATTTCTGTCCTTTATCGAGCCCATCTTTGCATGTAATGTTCCCTGGGTATCTCTCGCTTTCTTGAAGAGATCTCTAGTCTTTCCCATTCTATTGTTTTCCTCTATTTCTTTGCATTGATTGCTGAGGAAGAATTTCTTATGTCTCTTTATTTTACTATGAAAGAAAAACAAACCAAAAAAAAAGGTGCCTGTATGTAGACCCACACAGTTCAAACCCATGTTATTCAAGGGACAACTGTATTTAAAAAATACCGTCTCTTTCACATCTATGTTAAAACATTTTCTACCACATGTGGCTTAATATAATAATGTATATTTGATTCAAATCTTGATAGTGCCAAACTTGATCTCCAGAAAATAACATGAAAAACTGAAAGAAAAAGAAATGCTGAATCTTTCACTTAATTTTGAAGTAGGAGATATGCCCAGTTTCTTATGTGTGTCTTTCACTGTGCAAATGCTGAAAGAAAGAGAAGGAACTTACCATTTCAGAAAGGAATTCTCCCGCTTCTCTCTTCCTTTAAACAGAGTGCTTGAGGACTTGCTGATTCAAAGCTCAGTTCCTTGGGGGTTCCCAGGGTGAAATTTGAAACTGGCCCCCTTTATGCAGAGGGCAAGGAGAGACTGAAGGAAAAAAGACCATTCCAGATCAGTAGGTGGCTGCCTTGAGGATCAGTGACTTTTACAGAGGGGGCTTGAGTAGCAGGGAGATGAGTAGATTTCCTCACCTGCGTACCCGCATCTTAAGAATTTACATAGAAGCCTTAAGTTCAGACACATATACAGTCCACATGGTCTCAGTAACACTTTCTCTTTCAAGACTGTATCTCTGAAGTAGCAATTAGTAAGAAAACGGATGGCAGAATGTACATTTTGAAAACATGGAAGGCGAGTAAGTTACAGCTTGCGCGAGGAACAGTGATCATGTCCCTTCCGTGACCTCCTCCAACACCACTAGGTACAGCTTTGAAAAAAGGACTTCTGTTTCATGACTCTTCGAAAGTATGCCAGATGGCCACTCTTTCATACCAGTGATCAATGAATTAATGAGTTCTAATTTATTTCTATTTCAAGTACTTCTCTTTTTCAATACATAAATATGTGTATATAAAATTTTTATTATAAAGACCATAGTTAAGAATGTGAGTAATAACTTATGTTTGAATATGTGATCAAATAGGCACAATATACTATTTTAGAGGAAAAAAGAAAATTCAAAATGTGGTATTAAATTTAATTCTTTGTATTCACCTTATAGATTTTATAAAATACACAAAATTATGAATTGATTGGGTCATTAAAGAAAATTTGAAACTGGTAAGATGAAATGGAAATATGAGGAAATTATGAAGTTGTTTGACTTTATTTTTAAGTGATGTCCATATCCTTTTACACATGATCAATTAAATCAGTGACAAGGCTTCTAAAGTATTAATTAACTTTCTGAGGATGAAATATGCTTACAGCCTTTTCCACAAAAATTACACATCACTGAATATCATGGAGTACACCTAAAATGACTTCTATCCAAATGTCTAATGGGATATTATACCAAAATATTAATATAGATTTTACCCATAATAAAAACATGCTGTGGTGGTGAGATTTGGATTATAATTCTATAAATGTTCCTATTCATTCTAATAAATGTCCTAAATGTGAGATAAAGTAGAGAATTAAGTAAAAGCCCTATAGAAGGAAATAACCAACATAAACATCTACAGAAAACTCATATAAAACTATAAAATAGGGGAAAGTTTACATGATAAGCTACTACCTTGACCTAAATTCTTTGATGGATTTCATAGTCAAAAGATTATGGATGGTTATTACTACATTGATATCAAGGTATTTGGGTTTGCTTTGAGGCTATCATTGAGAGTAACACCTAGTTTCCTCTAAAATGTATGTTTACCATGCCTTAATTCTTATTCTTCATTTCTGTCTAGAAAGAAATTGGTAGAGCACCACAAACTTATTTTACGAACCTCAAAATGCATTAGTTGCCATATATTCTGAGGCACTAACAACCATGAAAAGCCTTTGCAGATGTATTGTGATAGCTGGTGTGAGAAAATGGGGAAATTGGTCAGGCTCTTAGACTGTGTCTTCTGTACCAAGTTTATATTTTATGCTAAAAAATAATAAAGAGAGTTTATCTAGAATTCTGATGTCAATAAAACTGTCTAGTGTTTTGACTCTAATAGCCTGGCATCCGGAGAAAGAAAGTCAAATGTATAAATCAGATAACTTCACACATGTGGTATTATTAATTACACTCTGAACTAGAAAGTAACATATTGAAAGGACTATGAACTTCTTGAGTATGATAGCAAATGGTTTTGTAAGTTAGCTAAACATTTATATTGACCCTGAAACCTATTAGGCTTCAAGGAAAACATTATAGCTTTAGGTTTGAAAAGATTTCCTTCGGGCTTTCTTTTCTTTTTTTTCTTTGGTTCTTTCTGATTTCTGCTGATAAGACTAGAGCTTTCCTGAGATGAATAACCAGGGTAGAAATTTGGGCAAACAGCCCATAGTAAAGACAGGGATATTTCATTCATTAAGTACCTTGTATACTGGATACTTCATGCACCCTGCTGTCTTCATTTGTTTTCTCTCAAGCAGAGTTTGAGACAAGGACTATTATGCAGGTGGTTATTTTTAGAAATGACCTTAAGGTACCCAAATGGAAGGAGTAGAAAAACTGAAACAAAGAAAGAGGGAAAGTTGGTGTAGGGAGCATTGTTGAGCTGTTTCCACTATGGTCCTTTGGGACTCAACCCACTAGGGACTCTCTCAGGAGTCCTATAAAATGCATATCAGCCAGAGACATGAAAGGGGTACGTGTTTACCCGGTTTGCCCCACAGTTATATGTGTATGCATACATGCTGTGCTGTGCTCAGTTGATCTGTCATATGACGCTTTGTGACCCCATGGATTGAAGCCTGCCAGGCTTCTCTGTCAATGGAATTTTCCAGGCAAGAATATTGGAGTAGGTTGCCATTTCCTATGCCAGGGGAATCTTCCTGACCTAGGGATCAAACCTATGTCGCTTGCGTCTCTTGTATTGGGAAGAGGATTCTTTACTACACCTGCGAAGTCCGTATGCATGCATAGTCCTGTCTAATTAGGCTTCAACAGTCTTCCAATGTAGCTGTAGCAGAGAACTACCATTCAGAAAGCAAGAGATGTGTTGTACATCTATGTCAAGGTGCTGTCATGGTAGAGCAAAAAACCTATGCACAGTTTTTGAGGTAAACATAGAACTATTTGACAGAGACCCTTCTCCTTGTGTGGGCTTCCCTGATGGCTCAGAGGGTAAAGTGTCTGCCTGCAATGCAGGAGTCCTGGGTTCGATCCCTGGGTCAGGAAGATCCCCGGAGAAGGAAATGGCAGCCCAATCCAGTACTCTTGCCTGGAAAATCCCATGGACAGAGAAGCCTGCTAGACTACAGTCCATGGGATCTCAAAGAGTTGGACATGACTGAGAGACTTCACTTTCACTTACTTTCACTTTCTTCTCCTTGCACCACTCAAGACCTCCTATGCCCTATATTAAGTCGAGCGCACTACAGATCTAGTAGCCAGCCTCAAGCACTACAGAAACTTAAAGAAGAGTGTTAATTGAATACGTTAAAATACCCAGAATTTAACTGGTCCCTATGCTCACCAGTACTTTAGCTGGTTTCAGTTTCTTGACTGATGAGAAGACTCAGACTTGATCCTTAAAGAATTAGAGCCTTCAGTAGCTGCACTTCTCAGATTAAAGTTGTTGCATGTGCGCACATAGAGTTATCATTGTGCCTGGATCATCAAGAGTCGCCCGAGTAAATCTCCTGAATTTCACATGTAGCCCTTTCTGACTTACTGTGTTGCCAAAAGTCTAGCAATCTTCATCAGTATATCAACTCCTTTCACTATCAGAAGAACCACAAAATGATAAGCCCAATAGGACCATGTGAGAGTCATAGCTTCTAGATCTGATTCCAAAGTTCTGAATTCCCTGGTAGAAACCTCCGTCACATCACTCCACATCAGAATTTTCACTCTTACCAAGCTTAAACATGATAAGACGCAGAGTAGAAATTTGGCAAACGGGTTGCAGAATATAACATTGCAACTGGCTAATTCTACATCTACCTCTTGATTCCTGGACCAGCTTTCTAGGTTTTGAGAAAACAACACCAACCAAGATATTTAACTGGCATACATGCTCCATGTTGTTTCATAATCTTGCAGTGTTTTTCTAAAGCTGATACTCTGAACGGCCATTCCAACACTCCTTTACAATTCCAGATCAAGCAGTTGGTGGGACAGAGAATCATGTAGTTAGGTGTTCATCATCAGACCTTTTTAAAGCATAAAATGGGCCCTTTTTTCTGAGTTAATAATATACTGGATCTTATGTAGGATTCTGCTAGAAGAGACACTGCAGTTAGGAAAAGCAGACCTTGATGTCAAGACTGATAAGGAATAATTATTGCCCCTGGTGAGGTTGGAGTGATTCAACACAGTTAATATTTTCTTATGTTCCTGGATTTCTTCTAAAACTAATACTACATTAGAAGCCAAATATTAGTCTCTGCTTTGGCAAGAATGGCATTCAGCAAAGGTAGTAACAAGATGAGTTTTAATGAGAAGGAGCTAGAGCGTAGAGTGTAGATTTCTGCTGTAGAGTGTAGGTATCTGCTCCCATGGCCACTCCATTCATAAACCATTTGTGTAAGTGCTGGGATAGATGAGAAGAAGCTGACTAACATCCTTAGAATAAATGCAACTACCTACAAGAATGCAGAGTGGTTCCTTGGTGGATGCTCTCTGTTGAAAATTCAGTTTAGTTCAATTCAGTCGCTCAGTAGTGTCCGACTCTTTGTGACCCCATGAACTGCAGCATGCCAGGCCTCCCTGTCCATCACCAACTCCCAGAGCCTACCCAAACTCATGTCCATTCAGTCGATGATGCCATCCAACCATCTCATCCTCTGTTGTCCCCTTCCCTTCCTGCCCTCAATCCTTTCCAGCATCAGAGTCTTTTCAAATGAATCAGCTCTTCACATCAAGTGGACAAAGTATTGGAGTTTCAGCTTCAACATCAGTCCTTCCAAAGAACACCCAGGACTGATCTCCTTAAGGATGGACTGGTTGGATCTCCTTGCAGTCCAAGAGACTCTTAGAGTCTTCTCCAACACCATAGTTCAAAAGCATCAATTCTTTGGTGCTCAGCTTTCTTTATAGTCCAACTCTCACATTCATACATGACCACTGGAGAAACCATAGCCTTGACTAGATGGACTTTTGTTGGCAAAGTCTCTGCTTTTTAATATGCTGTCTAGGTTGGTCATAACTTTCCTTCAAAGGAGTAAACATCTTTTAACATGGCTGCAGTCACCATCTGCAGTGATTTTGGAGCCCAAAAAAATAAAGTCAACCACTGTTTCCATTGTTTCCATATCTATTTGCCATGAAGTGATGGGACTGAATGCCATGATCTTAGTTTTCTGAATGTTGAGCTTTAAGCCAACTTTTTCACTCTCCTTTTTCACTTTCATCAAGAGGCTCTTTAGTAGTTCTTCACTTTCTGCCATAGGTGGTGTCATCTGCATATATGATGTTATTGATATTTCTCCTGGCAATCTTGATTCCAGCTTGTGCTTCTTCCAGCCCAGCGTTTCTCATGATGTGCTCTGCATATAAGTTAAATAAGCAGGGTAACAATATATACCCTTGACGTACTCCTTTTCCTATTTGGAACCAGTCTGTTGTTCCATGTTCAGTTCTAACTGTTGCTACCTGACCTGCATACAGGTTTCTCAAGAGGCAAGTCACGTGGTCTGGTATTCCCATCTTTTGAAAAATTTTCTACAGTTCATTGTGATCCACACAGTCAAAGGCTTTGGCATAGTCAATAAAGCAGAAATAGATTTTTTTTTGGAACTCTCTTGCTTTTTCGATGATCCAGGGGATGTTGACAATTTGATCTCTGGCTCCTCTGCCTTATCAAAATCCAGCTTGAACATCTGGAAGTTCACAGTTCACGTACTGTTGAAGCCTGGCTTGGAGAATTTTGAGCATCACTTTACTAGCATGTGAGATGAGTGCAATTGTGTGGTAGTTCAAGCATTACTTGGCATTGCCTTTCTTTGAGATTGGAATGCAAACTGACCTTTTCTAGCCCTGTGGCCACTGCTGAGTTTTCCAAATTTGCTGGCCCATTGAGTACAGCTCTTTCACAGCATCATCTTTTAGGATTTGAAATAGCTCAACTGGGATTCTATCACCTCCCTTTGATTTGTTTGTAGTGATGCTTACTAAGGTCCACTTCACATTCCTGGATGTCTGGCTCTAGATGAGTGATCACACCATCATGATTAACTGGGTCATTAAGATCTTTGTACAGTTCTTCTGTGAATTACTAAAACCCAAATATCTAACACTTTGTGCCACATCAAAATATCCTTCTTCTGTTGCTTGAAATTTCAACTTTGTTTCTTCCCCAATCAAGCAGGCTGTTTTCCAGTGTCCCGTAATATTATTTTAATCATATATTATGCCATTTTTAACATAAAAGGTGAATAACTGTGCTTAGTGCTCACAGCTATGCCTCTGAGAGAATTTCTTAATGCATTCATTAGGGCAATACCAAAGGGGGGCTAGTGTTCAAACCCTTCTCCTTTTGGTTTGCATCAATATACTATACTAATAAATCATTAAACTAACTCTGAGTTTGTCCACCCACTATTATTTGTTTGCAAAAAGCACCAACATAATCCAAAGGTATGAATTAAAGCAAAGCTTTCTGTACAACAGAGATTGGCAACTCAGTGTCTGATCATTCAATTTACCTGAGCCAAGCTGTAATATAGCATATATATCCTAAAGAGATTGCTGTTGTACTTTCTGCACTTGTGATTCACTGTATCTGGTAATTTCAAAGGCAAGATCTGTAGATTTGGTGACTGTTAAGTCACTTGATAGCTCAGAGTGAACTATTTAGTTTACTCTAGGATCCAATCACTCATTAGAATATGTTTCATATGGCAAATTATGCCCTGCTGCAAAAGGCAAGGCTTTGTTCCAGAATTCTAGGAATCTGCTTTGCTCTCTGATACTAGTTCTTCTACTGATGCTATAATAATTTACCATAATTTAGCAACTTAAAACAACTGTGTGGATGACAACAAACTTTGGAAAATTCTTAAAGAGATGGGAATACCAGACCAACTTACCTGCCTCCTGAGAAATCTGTATACAGCTCAAGAAGCAATAGTTAGAACCAGACATGGAACAATGGGCTGATTCCAGTTGGGAAAGGAGTATGTCAAGGTTATATATTGTCACTGTGCTTAACTTATATGCAGAGTACATCATGCAAAATGTCAGGCTGGATGAAGCACAAGCTGGAATCAAGATTGTCAGGAGAAATATCAATAACCTCAGATATGCATATGAAACCACCCTTATGGCAGAAGGCAAAGGGGAACTAAAGAGCCTCTTGATGAAAGTGAAGGAAGAGAGTGAAAAGGCTGGCTTAAGATTCAACATTCAAAAAACTAAGATCATGGCATCTGGTCCCATCCCTCCATGGCAAATAGGTGGGGAAACAATGGAAACAATGACAGACTTTATTTTCTTGGGCTCCCAAATCACTGCAGATGGTGACTGAAGCTGTGAAATTTAAAAATGCTTGCTCCTTGGAAGAAATGCTATGATCAACCTAGACAGCGTATTAAAAAGCAGAGACATTAGTTTCCCAACAAAAGTCTATCTAGTCAAAGCTATGTTTTTCCAGTAGTCATGTATGGATGTGACAGTTGGATAATAAAGAAAGCTGAGTGCTGAAGAACTGATGCTTTTGAACTGTGGTGTTGAAGAAGACTCTTGAGAGTCCTTCACACTTCATGGAGTACTTACTTCTGTTCATCAACTTCAACTAGGATAATGCCATTAATACAGAACAATATTCTTTGAAATGTCAGTGCTAACATCTCTTCAGACTCAGTTGTGAGTTAAAGTAGGATCATTAATCTGGGACAAATGTGGACTCTCATCCATATAAAACAGAAGTTTTGAATATTTTTCTCAAAACAAATTTAGAAACCACTTGTTAAATCAGTAGCTATATAAGAAATGTTCTGAGCCCTCAGAAGCCCTCTCAGACAGTTCTTCTCATTGTACTTTGGTTCAACCCCCTAATTTAGGGGCTCATACCATATTTCTGAGACAGGAATAGAAAGAGTGGTTGTCATTCTACATGACCCCACATAGTCATTTGCTTTTTGGAGCATATTATAGCTACATCAAGTCAGCTGTGATTGGTCATTTCCCCTTAGGAGTGAAATAGATACATAGGCTGTTATGCAACTATTTTCTTTCCACAGAATCTCAAATTGTTTCATCCAGGTGTAAATGTCTATTTATCTGCTGAAGTTGAAGTAGCAAAAGGGAAGAAGTTCATTGTCACTTCCCATTTCTATACTTTTTTCTTCCTGGAAGTCTTGAGATTCTGTTAAAAGCTATGATTATTGTGTAGATATATCTTTCCCATCAGCATTCCACCCCACAACATGATTTGATTCATCCATCACTATGAAAACCATCAGCCAGCATTAGTGAGCAAGCTGAATGTTGCTAGCTTTATTCGGCTGAAGCTGAAGGAACGGTAGTTCCATCAAGTGAGCCAAAATTCGTTTCCAGGGCTTCGGCATCCTCTTGACTTAGCAATATAAAGGATACCTTCTCCTTTCAGCAAGCAATTGTGTAGAGAGGCACTGTTGCCCTTCAGGCTTTGTTCTCCTCTTCTCTGAGGAGATTCAGAAAAACTCAGGGGCAGGATGGCAATCAAAATAGGGATAGGGTTTTGTTGTTGTTGTTTTAAGTAATTTTGAGGCAAGACAGGCAATTCTCCTTCATTGTGTGTTTCAGAACCAGAGGCTGAGTGTTGTGGGGGTGAGAATGAATAGCCCAGATATGTAAAGGATGGTAGACTTCCCTCATATACATCTTATTAATAACATTTTCTCCTCCCCCTTTATCTTCCAGATGTTTCTTCCCCTAGAATTGTTTTAGCTTCCCGTTGTTATCTCAGTTTGTCCACTCCTGACAACTTTTTTCTCCCTGTCATTTTTTTCAGAGTCTGGTTTCTGTATCAGTCATGGAACTTCACTTGCAGCAAACTTCTCAGGAGCTTGGCCCAGAGCCAGCAGACATTCATTTTTAGTGCATGCGTGAGAAGTCATTTCAGTCATGAAGACTCTTTGCGACCCTATGGACTGTAGCCTGCCAGGCCCTCTGTCCATGGGGTTCTCAAGGCAAGAATACAGGAGTGGGTTGTCGTCATGCCCTCCTCCAGGGAATCTTCCTGACTTGGGGATCTAACCCGCATCTCTTAGGTCTCCTGCATTGGCAGGTGGATTCTTTACCACTAGTGCCACCTGGGAAGTCTGCTTGCAATTCAGGAGGAGAACTTTTCTGGTATAATGGGCTGTACCCAAATAGACTCAGAGTCTAAAATATATTTTTCTCCCTGAATTCAGCATCTCTCTTTTTTCCTTCTGATAGGTCAGTCTATTAACTTAGTTAGGAGTGAGGCTCCTATGTAAACGACATCCTACTGTCTGCTTGCATTTCAAGTTGAAATCAACATTTAAATTTCAAGCAATTCCTCTGGGGTTGGAAGTTCTTGCTTTTGAGGGGGCTTAGTTATTTTCCTATGTACTTATCCCAGGTGGTGCTAGTGGTAAAGAACCCGCCTGCCAATGCAGGAAACCCAAGAGATGTGAGTTCAATCCTTGGGTTAGGGAGAACCCCTGGAGGAGGGCATGGCAGCCTACTCCAGTATTCTTGCCTGAAGAATCCCATGGACAGAGGAGCCTAGTGGGCTATAACCAAAATCGAGTGGTGATGCAATCCAGCCATCTCATCCTCTGTCATCCCCTCCTGCTCCTGCCTCCAATCCCTCCCAGCATCAGGGTCTTTTCCAATAAGTCAACACTTCGCTTGAGGTGGCTAAAGTATTGGAGTTTCAACGTCAGTATCAGTCCTTCCAGTGAGCATCCAGGACTGATTTTCTTTAGGATGGGCTGGTTGGATCTCCTTGTAGTTCAAGGGACTCTCAAGAGTCTTCTCCAACACCACAGTTCAAAAGCATCAATTCTTCGGTGCTCAGCCTTCTTCACAGTCCAACTCTCACATCCATACATGACCACTGGAGAAACCATAGCCTTGACTAGACAGAGCATTGTTGGCAAAGTAATGCCTCTGCTTTTGAATATACTGTCTAGGTTGGTCATAGCTTTCCTTCCAAAGAGTAACCATCTTTTAATTTCATGGCTGCAATCACAATCTGCAATGATTCTGGAGCCCAAAAAATAAAGTCTGACACTGTTTCCACTGTTTCCCCATCTATTTCCCATGAAGTGATGGGACCAGATGCCATGATCTTAGTTTTCTGAGTGATGAGCTTTAAGCCAACTTTTTCACTCTCCTCTTTCACTTTCATCAAGAGGAATTTTAGTTCCACTTCAAATTCTGCCATAACAGTGGTGTCATCTGCATATCTGTGGTTATTGATATGTTTCCCGGCAATCTTGATTCCAGCTTATGCTTCTTCCAGCCCAGCATTTCTCATGATGTACTCTGCATATAAGTTAAATAAGCAGGGTGACAATATACAGCCTTGATGTTCTCCTTTCCCTATTTGGAACCAGTCTGTTGTTCCATGTCCAGTTCTAACAGTTGCTTCCTGACCTGCATATAGGTTTCCAGGAGGCAGGTCAGGCAGTCTGCTATTTCCATCTCTTTCCGAATTTTCCACAATTTATTGTGATCCACACAGTCAGGAAGCAACAGTTAGAACTGGACATGGAACAACAGACTGGTTCCTAATAGGAAAAGGAGTATCTCAAGGCTATATATTGTCACCCTGCTTATTTAACTTATATGCAGAGTGCATCATGAGAAACCCTAGACTGGAAGAAACATAAGCTGGAATCAAGATTGCCAGGAGAAATATCAATAACCTCAGATATGCAGATGACACCACCCTTAGGGCAGAAAGTGAAGAGGAACTAAAAAGCCTCTTGATGAAAGTGAAAGAGGAGAGCGAAAAAGTTGGCTTAAAGCTCAACATTCAGAAAACTAAGATCATGGCATCTGGTCCCATAACTTCATGGGAAATAGATGGGGAAACAGTGGAAACAGTGCCAGACTTCATTTTTGAGGGGCTCCAAAATCATTGCAGACGGTGATTGCAGCCATGAAATTAAAAGACGCTTACTCCTTGGAAGAAAAGTTATGACCAACCTAGATAGTATATTCAAGAGCAGAGACATTACTCTGCCAACAGTGCTCTGTCTAGTCAAGGCTATGGTTTTTCCAGTGGTCATGTATGGATGTGAGAGTTGGACTGTGAAGAAGGCTGAGCACTGAAGAATTGATGCGTTTGAACTGTGGTATTGGAGAAGACTCATGAGGGTCCCTTGGACTCCAAGGAGATCCAACCAGTCCATTCTGAAGGAGATCAACCCTGGGATTTCTTTGGAAGGAATGATGCTGAAGCTGAAGCTCCAGTACTTTGGCCACCTCATGCGAAGAGTTGACTCATTGGAAAAGACTCTGATGCTGGGAGAGATTGGGGGCAGGAGAAGGGGACGACCCAGGATGAGATGGCTGGATGGCATCACAGACTCGATGGACGTGAGTCTGGGTGAACTCTGGGAGTTGGTAATGGATAGGGAGGCCTGGCATGCTGCGATTCATGGGGTCGCAGAGTTGGACACGACTGAGCGACTGAACTGAACTGAACTGAACACAGTCAAAAGCTTTGGCATAGTCAGTAAAGCAGAAATAGATGTTTTTTCTGGAACTCTCTTGCTTTTTCCATGATCCAGGGGATGTTGGCAATTTGATCTCTGGTTCCTCTGCCTTTTCTAAAACCAGCTTGAACATCTGGAAGTTCATGGTTCACATATTGCTGAAGCCTGGCTTGGAGAACTTTGAGCATTACTTTACTAGCATGTGAGATGAGTGTAATTGTGCAGTAGTCTGTGCATTCTTTGGCATTGCCTTTCTTTGGGATTGGAATGAAAACTGACCTTTCCTAGTCCTGTGGCCACTGCTGCATTTTCCAAATTTGCTGGCATATTGAGTGCAGCACTTTCACAGCATCATCTTTCAGGATTTGAAAGAGCTCAAGTGGAATACCATCACGTCCACTAGCTTTGTTCGTAGTGATGCTTCCTAAGGCCCATTTGACTTCACATTCCAGGATGTCTGGCTCTAGGTGAGTGATCACACCATCGTGATTATCTGGGTCATGAAGATCTTTTTTGTGCAGTTCTTCTGTGTATTCTTGCCACCTCTTCTTAATATCTTCTGCTTCTGTGAGGTCCATACCATTTCTGTCCTTTATTGAGCCCATGTTTGCATGAAATTTTCTCTTGGTATCTCTAATATTCTTGAAGACATCTCTAGTCTTTCCCATTCTGTTGTTTTCCTCTATTTCTTTGCATTGATCACTGAGGAGGCTTTCTTATCTCTCCTTGCTATTCTTTAGAACTCTGCATTCAGATGCTTATATCTTTCCTTTTCTCCTTTGCTTTTCGCTTCTCTTCTTTTCACAGCTATTTGTAAGGCCTCCTCAGACAGCCATTTTTCTTTTTTGCATTTCTTTTCCATGGGGATGGTCTTGATCCCTATCTCCTATACAATGTCATGAACCTCCATTCATATTATATAGGATGGATAAATAACAAGAAAGGAAAAGATGCTGATGCTGGTAAAGAATGAAGTCAAAAGGAGGAGGGCCGCAGAGGATGAGATGGTTGGATGGCATCACTGACTCAAAGGCCATGAATCTGAGCAAACTCTAGGAGACAGTGAAGGACAGAGAAGCCTGGCATGCCACAGTCCATGGGGTTGTAAAATTGGACGTTACTTAGTGACTCAACAACAACAACAAAACAGCAAGATCCTACTATATAGCACAGGAAGCTATATTTAATATTCAGATTTAAACCATAATGGAAAAGAATATTAAATATATATAAAAATATATACATTATATATGTATAGCTGAACCATTTTACTGTACAGCAGAAATTAACACAACACTGCAAATCAACTCTACTTTAATAGAATTTTAAAAAAATAAATAAAATTTATCTTAAGTCTTTGAAAGCAAAACATTTCAGGCCTGCATGGCTGCCTCAGCTTTCAAAGTCAAAAATTACTCAATGTAATCTACAACACTGAAAGGTTGTTTTTGGTAGTGGTTTAGTCTCTCATTCGTGTCTGACTCTTTGCATTCCTATGAACTGTAGCCTGCTGGGCACCTCTGTCCATGGGATTCTCCAGGCAAGAATTCTGGAGTGGGTTGCCATTTCCATCTCCAATTGATAGGTTAGGGAAGAAAAATTTACTACAGATTTGGCACAGAAAAAATGGGCAGTATCTAATATCCACCCATGATTTAAAAATAAAACATGTCAGAAAAGCAGTAATACAAAAGAAATTCTTCAATTTGATAGGGAACATTCACCCCAAAGCCTTCAAGTAGCATCATATGTAACAGTAAGAAAGTGGACACTTTACCTCAAAACTAGGGGAAAAAATTATTAGAAAGGCTACCCAAGGATCAAGATAAGTATGTCCTCTCCCAACATTGCAGTTCAACAGCTTTCTGGAAGTCCTTGCCAGTGAATTAAGAAAAGAAAAAGAAATAAAAATGGTATGGATTAGAAATGAAGAAATAAAATTGTCTCTATTTGCAAATGACAAGATTATGTAAAAATTCTCAAAGAATGGACAAAATAACTTCAATAACTAATAAGTAAGTATAGCAAATTCACTGGACAAACACTTTATATATGAGTTGAATAGCAGATTCCTACGGGATTGTCTTTAGGATAGAGAAATGATGATGCTCTGTATGATGTTGTATTATTGAATACAAGGGGTAAGCATTTGTCAAAATCTCTTGAACTTCACAGCACAAAGAATAAACCTTATCCTTATTATATGCAAAATTTTAAAAATCATTTAGGAGGTTAAATAATCTCAGGATGAAACTTAGACTGGAATAAAATGTGTTACAACTGTAGACACAACCTCATTGAAAGAGTTGGGGGAATGAGATGCTGACCTAAGCACCTCTGGAAATGAGTGGAGTTTGTAAGACTAAAGGCAAAAGGAACTGTACATAAATTTGTACACTAGTTGATAAAGTATTTTTCCCATGGATATACAGGTTAACAATTCTGAAACTATAAATGTCTTCTAGACTTGAGCAAAGTAAATGGATAGTGAATGGTGGGAACCAGGTTTCTTATTGTTGAGTGCAGAGTTACATATATACAAGCGGAAGAAGATAGAACAATAAATGTGGTAATGGATTAGAGTTGGAAACATCAGTATGGGACTCATATTTACTTTCATATAAATACAGACTGTAAACATAGAAGTGTTTATAAACATATATGTACACACAGCTTAGTTATTCATGCATATCACTATGCTTTTTCAGCTGAGAATAACTGGAAATAATGATAACTTGGAGTAATTAGTACCCTAAGGATTCAGATCTTGGTTTCTAATGCCCCTTACCAATAAAGAGAACCAGTGTTCCCTGGGGAAATAGTTGATTCTAAGATGGGGTAGGAAATATACAAGATGATCCCACAGCAACTTGCAGTGTCAGAAAATAATAAAATATCTGAAAAGCAAACAGATCCCTATCCACAAAATAGATATATTTCAAAAGGACAGATGGGCCAACTGAAAGTGGTCCCCATGGCCAAGGCTGGAACAATTTGAGCAACATAATTAATAAAGTAGTATTAGATTATAATAGAGATTACAAAATATCCATGTGTCCATGTTGATATTTAAAATGATTGATAAGTAAATATAAGAGAGTAAATATAATTTCTGTTCAGAATAATTTCAAATAATTTATTTACTTACTCTGCTCTTAAGGAGACAGAGTATTATTTCTCCTTCCTTAACCATGGCTCTAAATAGTGACTATCTAACAATACTATGAAATGAGAGGGAGAAAAAAAGAGTAACTTTACAGTGAAGACTGACAAACACTACTTCTAGCCAGAAGATCAAGGTTAACATAAAGAATATGTGACATACTGAAGCATACTGATAATACATACTCTAATATAATGTGAAGACCATGGCACTTTATATCTGTGGTTTCCTCTCTGAGACACATTCGAAAGCCATGAGGCAAATTCCAACCCAGGAACATTCTACAAGATCCCTTAGCAGTATTTCTCAAAACTTTCAAGTACATAAAAATGAGGAAAGTCAAACTTTAATAATCAAAGCAACCTAAGAATACATTATAGTTGACCCTTAAACAACACGGGGGTTAGGGATGCCAACTTTCCACTCATTTTAAAAATGCTCATATAATTTATTGTCATCCCTCTGTACATACCATTCTTCCATATTCATGGTTACACATCCTTAGACTTAACCATCCTGGATTTATAGTACTACTGTATGGATTTTCTAGTATCCATACTGTAAAGTATGGATTTTACAGTACTACTAACCATGTAGTACTGTAGTATATAGTTAGTGAAAGCAATCTGTGTATATGTTGGCCCGCAGACCTCAAATTCATGTTGTTCAAGGGTCAGCTGTACTACTAACTTTAATGTGGTATCATGGGTGTGATTCTGAAGAAAAAAAAGATATCGGGAAAAAAACTAGGACAATCAGAATAATGTATATACTTTTAAAGTAGTTGTTGATAATNGCAAAGGTGGATTTGAGCGGCAATGGCATGGAGGACATCGGGGCCAAGATGCTGTCTAAGGCCCTGCAGATAAACTCCTCCCTCAGGTGGGGCCCACACCTCGACCCTCTCACCTGGGAGAGGGTCTGCCCCAGCCCTCCCCCAAACACACATACCTGCCCTCCCTACTGCCTCACTGCTTATACCCCAGTTTCCAGGAGACCCTTAGTTCCAGGACTATCTCTGAGTCAGCCTCATTAACCAGGAAAGGTGGGAGGGCTCCCGGCGGGGCTATCCCTGCTCCCTAAGAGAGGCCCAGTAGGAGGGGTAACAAGCTGATGCCCACCCTTTCCCCAGAACTATCCTCTGGGATCGGAACAATACATCCGCCCTGGGCTTTCTGGACATTGCGAGGGCCCTGGAGAGGTGAGTAGGCTAGGGCCCTGCCCTAACCAAGCCCTGGGCCTCCCTGTATCTGGATCCAGCCTGAACTTCACAAGCCCCAATCCAGTGCATCTGACCTAATTGCATAGAAATGTTAAGGAGGACCGTGGAGGGACATGGTCAGCAAGAGTGGGGTGTGGGTAGCAGGAGCCTGCCCTGCCACCTCCTCCCCACCCAGCTGTGCCGCTCTGTCCCACAGCAACCACACGCTGCGCTTCATGTCCTTCCCAGTGAGTGACATCTCCCAAGCCTACCGCAGCGCCCCCGAGCGCACCGAGGATGTCTGGCAGAAGGTGGTAGCTTGAGCAGGGTGGATCCCCTGGGGCAGGGCCCAGCCCATCTGCCCTGGTCCTGACCCCACCCACCCATCTTCTCTAGATCCAGTGGTGCCTGGTGAGGAACAATCACTCCCAGACATGCCCCCAGGAGCAGGCCTTCAGGCTGCAGCAGGGCCTGGTGACCAGCAGCGCCGAGCAAGTAAACGTTTCCCTCGGGGACATGGGGGCGCACGTGGGCATGCAAGGAGCACAGGGGTGATGTGTTAGAGTGCAGGGCGGGGTGGGGAGGGGTCAGGAGAGAGGCATCCTGAGGTGCCTACAGCTGGACTGAGCGTGTGAGAGAGCAAACAGAATGGACGTGCAGAACGTGGGCCCCAAACATGTGAGAACATGTGGGCAAACAGCAGGGGTCTCGGATGAGGGGTCCCAGGACTGTGGGAGCTCTGCTGAGTGTTCAAGAACGGCCTCCCAAGAAGAGGATGGGACAGGCCATCAGCAGACGTCACCCTTGCCCCATCAGTGGCGGCACCAGCGACATGGTCCAAGGGAGCCCAGAAACGGGGCACCCAGGGCCCACCTGGGAAGGTGAAGAGGCGGGGGTCCCCCCTGACATTCCTGCCACTGTGCTGCAGATGCTGCAGCGACTATGCGGACGGGTGCAGGAGGAGGTCCGGGCCTTGAGGCTTTGCCCCCTGGAGCCTGTGCAAGACGAGCTGCTCTACGCCAGGGATCTCATCAAGGATGCCAAGAACTCCCGGGCGGTGAGCGTTCTGCACCCCCGCCCTCCCTTAACAGTCTGGAGAGCACAGGAAGGCTACGTGCCAACCCAGGAGCATCCAGCCCCTGCCCTGTGCATCTGCCCTCCTGGCCCAGGGCCCCCAGGGACCCAGCGAGGCCCAATTCTGGCTTTCTGATTAGACCCTGTTCCTTCTCCAGCTGTTTCCCAGCCTCTATGAGCTGGGCCATATGCTGGCCAATGACGGGCCTGTGCGGCAGAGGCTGGAGTCAGTGGCCAGTGAGGTGTCCAAGGCTGTGGACAAGGAGCTGCAGGCAAGTCCCAGGGGAGGAGCCCAGTGCTGACCGAGGCCCTTAGCCGAGGGCAGAGGTCAGCACAGGGGGATTACTGTGGGCAAGAAGAAAGCGCAGAAGACTACCAACACGCCCGCTGCCCCAGGCATTGCCAGAAAACTGGGCTTGGATGTTGCTGCTCCTTTCAGCCTTAGCCCCTGAACTCTGACCTCTCCCTCTGGACTCTGATCCTTAGACTGACTCTCCCCTGTCCATGTGGTAGGATGGCAGGAACACTGACCAGGATGTGGGGAGGCCTGAGTGTCCAGGGCTCTGCTGCTAACCTGCCCTGTGACCTTGATGAGCTAGACATGCTGCAGTCTCTCCCGTTGTGGGGCCAGCCCTGACCTCCTTGGGGCTCTGGCCTCCTTTCCTCCCACACTAGGTGATCCTGGAATCCATGGTCAGCCTGACGCAGGAATTATGCCCCGTGGCCATGCGGGTGGCGGAAGGGCACAACAAGATGCTGAGCAACGTGGCTGAGCGTGTCACCGTGCCCCGGAACTTCATCCGTGGGGCGCTACTGGAGCAGGCGGGACAGGATATTCAGAACAAGCTGGAGTGAGAGGCAGGGGCGGGGCTGGGACGGGCTGGACTTGGCCTTGAGCACTTAGAGACTCTGGGGCCCAGCTATCAGCAATGAATAATGAATGACAATCTCCATTATAAGAGATGAATCTTTAACCAACTGCAACCTTGCTATTTAGGGTCTGACTGGTCTTTGCCCTAGAAGTGTAAATGCTGAGCTGGGGTTTAGGAGTCCAGACAGTGCACACAGGTGTACACATACACACAGCCGCACACAGACCCCAGGAGTTGACCTCTAGAAACAAAGCACAGCCTCCTCAGAGGTAGGGACAAAGAATACGGGTACATGGACTGCACTGCCTATCCCCCCAACTTTTCATGGCCCCTAGAGCACTCTTTCATTCCAGTCTGGGTACCACCTCTCAAGACAAGGAAACGAAGGAAAATTATAACACAAACCCGTGAAACAGGCAAGCTCAAGAAGTACTGGTTCCTGCTCTTCCAGCAGTTTTTGCTGTTCAGTCACTCTGTTGTGTCCAACTCTTTGCAACCCCATGGACTATAGCACTCCAAGCATCCCTGTCCTTCACTATCTCCTGGAGTTTGCTCAAACTCGTGTCCATTGAGTCAGTGATGCCGGCTGAGGCCAGCAGAATTCACTCAGCAACTCAACTTACCTCTGTCTGTTGCCCTGGAGCTCCAGGGGCCTGATCCAGAGCCCCCGTGCTCCTTCTTCCCCTCGGTTCCTTTTTGTCCACCCTCCTCATCCACATACCCCTAGGCTGGAAGGGCTGTGGGTGGAGCTGAGTGGTAGACCCAGGGTACTTTGTACAGCACCTGTGTCCTCTGTGGGCAGCCAGTGCAGCTGGCCCACTCCCTCAGGCATCTGGGAAAGGCTGGGGCAGAGACTCCAAGGTGGGGAGGGGGGAGCTGAGTAGCTCCCCCTGTGCCCACAGTGAAGTGAAGCTCTCAGTCGTCACCTACTTGACCAACTCCATAGTAGACGAGATCCTGCAGGAGCTATACCACTCCCACAAGAGCCTGGTAAGACTTCTGAGCCTCCACCAGGCCCAGGGAGGCCCTCCACGCCATCCCACATCAGCCCACCTGCCCCTCCAACCCTCCCCATCAAGATCCTGGGAGGCAGGCAACCTCCTTAGGATCTTGGTCTTCCTTGTTCACACCTGTCCTTCCCTAGGCCCGACACCTGGCCCAGCTAAGAACATTGTCAGATCCACCAGGGGGACCAGGCCAAGGGCAAGATCTGTCCTCCCGAGGCCGAGGCCGGAACCACGACCACGAGGAGACCACAGATGATGAGCTTGGAACCAACATCGTGAGCACGCCCACTCCCCTCCTTAACCTTGGTCCTGCCCCCGAACCTGCAAACCACCGTCCCTTTCTATGTCCCTGGACTCCACCCTCTGACTCACACTGGGTCTCATCCCCTCACCCCAATCCCGCCCAGCCTCTTCCCTGGTCCCATTGCCTCGGCTGCCTGAGGACAGGGAGCCAGGGCGGACTCTAAAGAGAAGACTTCTTGCAGAATGGGAGGCTCCAGGTGAGTCTCCTGGAACTTGCCGCCTGGCCCCATAACGCCCTCCCTCTCTGCAGGACACCATGGCCATCAAAAAGCAGAAACGCTGCCGCAAGATCCGGCCAGTGTCTGCCTTCATTAGTGAGTCTTCCAGCCTCCGTGCTAATGGCACTGATCCTGTTTCTTTTATCTCTGCCTCTCCAGCCTACTCTCTCCCCAGCCCTCCTGCTAGTCCCTCTAAAGCTGCTGTCCCCACAGGTGGGAGCCCTCAGGACATGGAAAGTCAGCTGGGGAGCCTGGGAATCCCCCCTGGCTGGTTCTCAGGACTCGGGAGCAGCCAGCCCGCAGCTAGTGGTTCCTGGGAAGGTCTATCCGAGCTGCCCACTCATGGCTATAAACTAAGGCATCAAACACAAGGGCGGCCCCGGCCCCCCAGGACCACCCCTCCAGGACCTGGTCGGCCCAGTGTGAGTCCCTAAGGCCTCACCAGAGGACCGACTTCACTTAGCAATGCCAGAGCCAGGGACTCTAGCTCTAGGACACCAATGCCAGAGGTCCTAGCCTTGTGGGATCGGGCGGGGGCCCAGGCAGGCCATGGAACAGAAGAGGGAGTATCCAGATTGGATAGAGCTAGACCTGGTCACAGATAGGAAATCTGTCTGCTGGACAGTGGCAGTTCTCATTTTGGTGAGAGTCAAGAGCCGCCAAGCTTGAGATACTCATGTAGCCTGAAGTCTGTTTGCATGGGGTCAGGAGGAGGCAAGGTCAAGTCCCAGGGGGCTGGCCTTGAATAGAGGGGAGGAGGGCTTCCTCACTCAGATAATATATCCTACAGGACTTTCCTCCCAGCAGGCACCAGTACCTGGGACCCGTCAGGAGAACGGAATGGCCACCCGCCTGGATGAAGGGCTGGAGGACTTCTTCAGCAGAAGAGTCATGGATGAAAGCTCCAGGTGCAGCATCCAGGCACACCCCCAGTTTCAGCAGGCCCCGAGGCCCTAGAAAAGCTCCTGTGTCCACCCAGCTCCCAGGGAGGTTCTCCAGTGGCAGTCTCTCTGGGACATTTCCCCCCGCATTCTCTTTCTTCCCCACCCAGCCCTTAGTTCCCATGTTCTCTGAATCTCCTCAGGACAGCTGGAAGGAACCACCAGAGTGGGATTGCAGGAGCTGGGGGTTGGGTAGCAGGCCCTGGGATGGGATGAGAGTGGTACCAGGCCTGGAGGGGACATACCGTCACTGTCCTGCACAGTCGCCTCAGCCTCTCTCCAGAAGGAACTGGGTCACTTGGAGAGGCTGAGAGGAGGTGGGGGAAGCTGTCCCTGGGAGGGAAGAGACTGCTGGAGGGTTACGACAGGAAAGGTGAGGACACCATCCCCTGGGAATATTAGACAGTTATGGAGCAGCAGGGAACACTAGATGAGAGAGAGTGGGGGATTCTGAGAACCACCAACGACCTCCGCATCTGGCACTGGGCTCTCCCCATGACTTCGTCACTAACTCACCTGACCCTGCCCAGCTACCCCCGGACTCTGAGGACCCTGCGTCCAGGCCTGTCCGAACCGCCACTGCCTCCACTCCAGAAGAAAAGGCGCCGAGGCCTGTTTCACTTTCGCCGGCCCCGGAGCTTCAAGGGGGACAGGGGGCCAGGCTCCCCCACCACCGGGCTCCTCCTCCCTCCTCCCCCACCCCCACCCCCAACTCAGGAGAG
>SJYQ01000393.1:226764-236945 GCA_006410935.1 Redunca redunca | reverse complement strand
ATCTAATTTAATGAAGTTTATGAGGAGAAAGAAGAGTTTGAAGGTGTATAATGATTTAGTTTTTTCTGGAACTCTTCTGCTTTTTCCATGATCCAGTGGATGTTCACAATTTGATCTCTGGTTCCTCTGCTTTTTCTAAAACCAGCTTGAACACCTGGAAGTTCACGGTTCATGTATTGCTGAAGCCTGGCTTGGAGAATTTTGAGCATTATTTTACTAGCATGTTGCTGCTGCTGCTGCTGCTAAGTTGCTTCAGTCGTGTCCAACTCTATGAGACCCCATAGACAGCAGCCCACCAGGGCATGTTAGATGAGTGCAATTGTGTGGTAGTTTAAGCATTCTTAGGAATTGCCTTTCTTTGGGATTGGAATCAAAACTGAACTTTTCCAGTCCTGTGGCCACTGCTGAGTTTTCCAAATTTGCTGGCATATTGAGTGCAGCATTTTCACAGCATCATCTTTCAGGATTTGAAATAGCTCAACTGGAATTACATCACCTCCACTAGCTTTGTTAGTAGTGATGCTTTCTAAGGCCCATTCGACTTCACATTCAAGGATGTCTGGCTCTAGGTGAGTGATCCCACCATCGAGATTATTTTGGTTGTGAAGATCTTTTTTGTACAGTTCTTCTGTGTATTCTTGCCACCTCTTCTTAATATCTTCTGCTTCTGTTAGGTCCATAGCATTTCTGTCCTTTATGTTCCTATCTTTGCATGAAATGTTCCCTTGGTGTTTCTTATTTTCTTGAAGAGATCTCTAGTCTTTCGCATTCTATTCTTTCCTCTATTTCTTTGCATTAAATTCTGAAAGAGATGGGCATACCAGACCACCTGACCTGCCTCTTGAGAAAACTATGTGCAGGTCAGGAAGCTACAGTTACAACTGGACATGGAACAACAGACTGGTTCCAAATAGGAAAAGGAGTACGTCAAGGCTGTATGTTGTCATCCTCATATTTAACTTCTATGCAGAGTACATCATGAGAAACGCTGGGCTGGAGGAAGTACAAGCTGGCATCAAGATTGCCGGGAAGATATCAATAACCTCAGATATGCAGATGACACCACCATTATGGTAGAAAGTGAAGAGGAACTAAAAAGCCTCTTGATGAAAGTGAAAGAGGAGAGTGAAAAAGTTGACTTAAAGCTCAACATTCAGAAAACTAAGGTTATGGCATCTGGTCCCCTCACATCATGGGAAATAGGTGGGGAAACTGGAAACAGTGGCAGACTTTATTTTGGGGGGCTCCAAAATCACTGCAGATGGTGATTGCAGCCATGAAATAAAAAGACGTTTACTCCTTGGAAGGAAAGTTATGACCAACCTAGATAGCATATTCAAAAGCAGAGACATTTTTTTGCCAACAAAGGTCAAGGTTATGGTTTTTCCAGTGGTCATGTATGAATGTGATAGTTGGATGTGAAAAAGCTGAGCACAGAAGAATTGATGCTTTTGAACTGTGGTGTTGGAAAAGTCTTGAGAATCCCTTGGACTGCAAGGAGATCCAACGTGTCCATTCTAAAGAAAATCAGTCCTGGGTGTTCATTGGAAGGACTGATACTAAACCTGAAACTCCAATACTTTGGCCACCTCATGTGAAGAGTTGACTCATTGGAAAAGACCCTGATGCTGGGAAGGTTTGGAGGCAGGAGGAGAAGGGGACAAACAGAGGATGAGATGGCTGGATGGCATCACCGACTCAATGGACATGAGTTTGAGTAAACTCCGGGAGTTGGTGCTGGACAGGGCGGCCTGAAGTGCTGCGATTCATGGGGTCGCAAAGAGTCGGACATGACTGAGTGACTGAACTGAACTGAACTGAATGACTTAGTTGTTCTGAGAGAGATATACATAGGCACAGACAAGTAAATCCAAACTTTAACTCAGATTTCACAGGAAACAAATCAATAGCAGTTTAAATAATGAGGGACACACTTACTGAAAATAAGTAAGTAGCTTTTTGTAATGACTGTCACTCAGATATTTCAAAAAGGGTTTTGAGAAGAAAAGCTATTTCACATAATGGGTGAAAAATATCGAGTAGCTTTAGATAGAAGATAACAGTTATGAAGGAATCTGCATTAAGTGTGCACTGTATACCTTAGCAGCCCTTTGAAAGAAAATGAGATGAACTTTGGGATAGAGATTAACTCAAGTCAAAAAGATAAATTTACTCTTTAAGTTTTACAGTCAATGTAACTATAATTCTGTAAACTGAAATAAGTCAATCAAGACAGTGATGATAGTGTAATATATAACAGCAGTGGTCTCTGATGGAAGCATTTTGCTCCTCTCTTACAGTTGTACTATAACAGGTAAGACCATACATACCCTGTGATGTCAGACAGATCTGGCGACAAATCCCTACACCAAAGGTTGTTCGCTGGACAAATCATGAAATTGATTAGTAACTATGAATCTTACAATTCCTAGTTTGTAAAAATGGAGAAAAGAAAACCACTACATCATACGTTGCAAGGATGTAACAAAATATAGGAAATAAAATGTTTGACACAGTGCCCAGCAGAAAAGCAATGTTCAGTGCTAATGATGAAAAGAAAAACTTGATAGAATGCATTTAAAGGTAGTAATGGAAAAGAACAAGATTATTTCACACTTTTCTAAGATAGATTCTATCTCTTCAACAAACATGTTACACATTTTAAACATTTTTATTCATTAAAAACTCAATTTCTAAATTACTTATTTTTGAACATGTTTCACTCAAAATTTAACTCAAAGTTATAATGTGCACTAATGATTTATGATTATTTGATGACTATCTGTTTTCATCATGTAATTCTCTCAATAAGATATAGCTGTATAAAATTCTGTTGTATGAATTCTGAATAATAGCTAACAATCATGTGGCAGATATTTATTGGCTAGGAAACTTATAGACTGCAGAATAATTATATCAGGATCTCAAAATGTAAAAATGGCAATTTGATGCTCAACGGGATATCATATCTGAACTTTTTTTTATTTTATAGCATTTGATATTTTCAGAAGATAAAATACTAATCAACTGAAGATGCTTTACAAGTTTAATACTTTGATGCCTATATTGAATTGCTTCTGTCATTTTGTTTGTCAGAAAATGGCAAAACTAACCATATAGGAGTAAAATGTATTTCCAAAATCCTGTATTCCTTCTTTTTAAAACTTCTTATATAATGTCATTTCTTGCAATTTTGTACAGAAATATTTAACAAAATATTATAATATTCACACACAAAAAGTTTTAAGTATAGTACATAGTGAAGTATATTAGAAAGAGAATGGGATTTAGAATAAAGAGACTCATATTCAATTTTTTTTTTCTTTATTCGTTTCATTTTATCTCGGACTTCTTTCCTAATTTTCTCACCTATTGCTCTTATTTTGGGCAGTAGTCACACTGGTAAACATGAGATTTATCTTTTCTTCCATTCTTATAAATGATTTTATAAATTAAAATAATTAAAATTTTAATTTTTTTAGAATATTGAAATGTGTGACTAACTCCAACATGAAAGACAGCCTGAGTTTAGCTCTCATTCCTTGAGAATAATTTAAATAAAGAAGCATTTTTAACATTTATTCAGTAAATATTTACCCTCTTTCTCCTATTATGGAAGAATTATCCTTCTTATCAATGAAAGACAAAAAAAAAAGAGTAAACCAAAAAAATCTATCCATTTGTTTTCTGGATCACATCCTATGACATACCTAAAACTTTAGTTTTGGGTTACATTCTTTGCCTTCTTGCACCATATATTTATCTTTTTTNTTTTTTTTTTTTTTTTTAACCATGCTGAAAGACATGTGGCTCTTAATTCTCCAAGCAGAGATAGAACCCACACCCCCTGGATTGAAAGAATGGAGTCTTAACCACTGGACCACGAAGGAAATTCCTATCTTATTCTTTATGTTTATTTACATAATTACAGAAATATACTCTCAGTCAACAATGTTAAAAAACAAAAAATAATAAAGTAAAACTTTATCCCAACACTACATTTCACTTCCATCCACCTTTACATATCTCTGTTTCCTCTTAGCTGGATTTCCTGAAACCACTGTTTACAAAATCTGTTTTTACATCTTCACTTTATATTTATAACTCAAACAAGTACCCTTAGGGTTCTACTCAAATTTCACCAAAGAAATGACCTCTATGTTACCAATCCTATTTACTGTGTGCATGCTAATGTCAAGAATCTGTCTAGTTATTTGGCATATAGTAGTGCAGCAGCAGCAGCAGCAGTGCAGAAAATAGCCGAATATCCCTATCTTTCAGTTCAGTTCAGTTCAGTTACTCAGTCGTGTCCGACTCTTTCCAACCCCATGAACTATAGCACGCCAGCCTTCCCAGTCCATCATCAACTCTGGGAGCTTACTCAAACTCATGTCCATTAAGGCGGTGATGCTGTCCCACAATCTCATCCTCTGTCAGCCCCTTCTCCTGCCTTCAATCTTTCCCAGCACCAGGGTCTTTTCCAATGAGTCAGTTCTTCACATCAGGTGGCCAAAGTATTGGGGTTTCAGCTTCAGCATCAGTCCTTGCAAAGAATATTCAGGACTGATATCCTTTAGGGCTGACTGGTTGGATCACCTTGTAGTCCAAGAAACTGATTCAAAAGCATCAATTCTTCAGTGCTCAGGTTTCTTTATGGTCTCACATCCATACATGACATCTCTATCTTTAGTAAGCTCATATTCAGGGGACAGGAGACAGGAATTAAGACCATCCCCAAGAAAAAGAAATGCAAAAAAGCAAAATGGCTGTCTGAGGAAGCTTTACAAACAGCTGTGAAAAGAAGGGAAGCAAAAAGAAAAGAAAAGGAAAGATATATCCATTTGAATGCAGAGTTCCAAAGAATAGCAAGGAGAGATAAGAAAGCCTTCCTCAGCGATCAATGCAAATAACTAGAGGAAAACAATAGAATGGGAAAGACTAGAGATCTCTTCAAGAAAATTAGAGATACCAAGGGAACATTTCATGCAAAGATGGCTCAAAAAAGGATAGAAATGGTAGGAACCTAATAGAAGCAGAAGATATTAAGAAGAGGTGGCAAGAATACACAGAAGAACTGTACAAAAAAGCTCTTCACGACCCAGATAATCATGATGGTGGGATCACTCACCTAGAGCCACACCTCCTGGAATGTGAAGTCAAGTGTGCCTTAGGAAGCATCACTACGAACAAAGCTAGTGGAGGTGACAGAATTCCAGTGGAGCTATTTCAAATCCTGAAAGATGATGCTGTGAAAGTGTTGCACTCAATATGCCAACAAATTTGGAAAACTCAGCAGTGGCCACAGGACTAGAAAAGGTAGTTTCCATTCCAATCCCAAAGAAAGGCAATTACAAAGAATGCTCAAACTATCACACAATTGCACTCATCTCACATGCTAGTAAAGTAATGTTTAAAATTCTCTAAGCCAGGCTTCAGCAATACATGACCCATGAACTTCCAGATGTTCAAGCTGGTTTTAGAAAAGGCATAGGAACCAGAGATCAAATTGCCAACATCTGCTGGATCATGGAAAAAGCAAGAGAGTTCCAGAAAAAAAACATCTATTTCTGCTTTACTGACTATGCCAAAGCCTTTGGCTGTGTGGATCACAATAAACTGGAAAATTCTGAAAGAGATGGGAATACCAAACCACCTGACCTGCCTCTTGAGAAACCTATATGCNTTCTGAAAGAGATGGGAATACCAAACCACCTGACCTGCCTCTTGATAAACCTATGTGCAGGTCAGTAAGCAACAGTTAGAACTGGACATGGAACAACAGACTGGTTCCAAATAGGAAATGGAGTATGTCAAGGCTATATATTGTCACTCTGCTTATTTAACTTCTATGCAGAGTACATCATGAGAAACGCTGGGCTGGAGGAAGCACAAGCTGGAATCAAGATTGCTGGGAGAAATATCAATAACGTCAGATATGCAGATGACACCACCGTTATGGCAGAACGTGAAGAAGAACTAAAGAGCCTCTTTATGAAAGTGAAAGAGGAGAGTGAAAAAGTTGGCTTAAAGCTCAACATTCAGAAAACTAAGATCATGGCATCCAGTCCCATCACTTCATGGCAAATAGTTGGAGAAACAGTGGAAACAGTGTCAGACTTTATTTTGGGGGGCTCCATAATCACTGCAGATGGTGATTGCAGCCATGAAATTAAAAGACACTTACTTCTTCAAAGGAAAGTTATGACCAGCCTTATTAAAAAGCAGAGACATTACTTAGACAACAAAGGTCTGTCTAGTCAAGGCTATGGTTTTTCCTGTGGTCATGTATGGATGTGAGAGTTGGACTATAAAGAAAGCTGAGCACAGAAGAATTGATGCTTTTGAACTATGGTGTTGGAGAAGACTCTTAAGAGTCCCTTGGACTGCAAGGAGATCCAACCAGTCCATCCTAATGGAGATCAGTCCTGTGTGTTCATTGGAAGAACTGATGTTGAAGCTGAAACTCCAATATGCTGGCCACCTGATGCGACGAGCTGATTCATTTGTAAAGACCCTGATGGTGGGAAAGATTAAGGTCAGGAAGAGAAGGGGTAGACAGAAGATGAGATGTCTGGATGGCATCACTGACTCGATGGACATGGGTTTGGGTGGACTCCAGTAGTTGGTGATGGACAGGGATGCCTGGCATGCTGCGGTTCATTGGGTCACAAAGAGTCAGAGAGAACTGAGCGACTGAACTGATTCAGGCCATGACTAGTACTATAATAAATAATTCAAGTGAGGGCAGGGATCTGAATGCCAAGAAAAGACTTATAATTTTAAATTGGGTGGTACAGAAGACCCCACAGAGAAAATGAGATTTAAAATAAAATATGAAGTATATAAAAAAATTGAGCCACACAGATAAAAGAATGACAAGCAAGAAGGCCCCAAGACCAGAGCACTTATGACACCTGGTAAAAAGTTAAATCATATAAGTAAATTAGATACAATTCTACTATAGTTGAGATGGCATCATTACAGAGTTCATAGCTGAGCAATGATACTATTTTCAAATTTTAAAAATAGTATTTTGGCTGCTTTATTTCAAATAAACTATAGAAGGCCAAGAATGAAAGAAGGGAGACCCTTTAAGAAAATGTTGCAATGACTAAAGCAAGAGGAGATGGTGAATAGAAATTGGGTGGTTGCAATGGATGTCAAAGGAAGTAATTAAATCCATAATGGATATTTTAAAGTTAGAGCTGATCAAGACCTGCTGACATGAAATGTGAGAAAATAATGAGTCAACTGATGATTTCAAACATTTATCCTGATGAAAAGAGGAATTTTCATTTGCTTACATGAAAAACACTGGAAGAAGCAGAATTTTCAACAGAATATCCATTCAGCTATGGAGATGTTAAATTTAGAAGCATATTTGAAGTCCAAGTGGCGATGCACAGGTACTTGCATATGCTAGGCTGGAATTCAGGGAATTATATCTGAGCTGGAGATACAACTCTGATAGTCTTTGTACATGCATTCTAAGTCACGTTAGTCATTTCTGACTCTTTGCAACCTTATGATGGTACCCTGCCAAGCTCCTCTGTTCATCGGGATTCTGCAGGGAAGAATACTGCAGTGGGTTGCCACGCCCTGCTCCGAGGGATCTTCCTGACCCAGGGATCAAACCCTTGTCTCTTACACCTACTGCACTGAAAGGTGGATCTTTATCACTAGCACCATCTGGGAAACCCTCCAGTAGTCATCAGCATAGAATGTTTATGGCTACAAGACTGCATGAGATAACCAGAGTACTTATGGCAAAGTCTGAATGCAGATCAGAAGTCGGAGGGGAATCAGTAAATGAAACTTGATACTTGACCACTCCATTTTTCAAGGAACATTCTGTTGTCTGTTGTTCAATTGCCAAGACTTGTGCAACACTTTGTAACCCCATGAACTGCAGCATGCCAGGCTTCCCTGTCCTTCCCTGTCTCCCAGAGTTTGCTCAAACTCATGTCCATTGAGTTAGTTACGCCATCCAACCATCTCATCCTCTGTCATCCCCTTTTCCTCTTGCCTTCAACCTTTTCCAGCAACAAAGTATTTTCCAGTGAGTCAGCTCTTCACATCAGGTGGTCAAAGTATCAGTGCTTCAGGTTCAGTATCAGTCCTTTCAATGAATATTCAAGGTGGATTTCCTCTAGGATTGACTGGTTTGATCTCCTAGATGTCCAAGGGACTCTCCAGGGTCTTCTCAAGCACCACAGTTTGAAAGCATCAATTCTTGGGCCCTCAGCCTTCCTTATGGTCCAACTCTCACATCAGTACATGACTCCTGGAAAAACCACAGCTTTGACTATACAGACCTTTGTCGGCAATGTGATGTCGCTGCTTTTTAATACACTGTCTAGGTTTGTCATAGCTTTTCTTCCAAGGAGCAAGCATCTCTTAATTTCATGGCTGCAGTCACCATCCACAGTGATTTTAGAGCCCAAAAAATAAAGTCTGTCACTATTCCCGTTTTCCCCCATTATCTGCCAAGAAGTGATGTGACCTAGATGCTGTGATCTTCATTTCTGAATGTTGAGTTTTAAGCCAGCTTTTTCACTCTCCTCTGTTGTCTGGACTCCTACAAAGGCACTCCCTTCTAGTTTTCAATCTACTGTACAGATAACTGGTAGATTCTTTTCAATCTCTTGTTGGTTCATGTTCCTCAACATAAAATTTAAATAGTGAGTTTCTCAGGGCTCAATCCTGGGTTGTCTTTTCTCTGACTTTGCACTTTTGTGTCTTCATGAGGAATGCATTAAATCCCATGGTTTTAAATGCTCTCTTTGTGGAATGAATCCTAAGTGAAACTTAGAACTCTATGAACTCCATATATAGATACTCATTTTGCTTCTTAACATACCAATATGTTTGTGATGACACAAATATAAACAAAATATATGAATTCAAATATAAAAGGCCATAAGGAGTTATTTTTCTTTCTTTTCACTATACAGCATTTTCACCATAGAGTCTCCTTAAATTTTAGAAGTCATTATTCAGTTTTTGTTATCCCTCATATGCAACATCTAAATAGGAAGTCCTGTCCATGTTAACGCAAATTTATATCAAATCTGCCTTCATTTTAACCTCTTTATCCTAATTCAGGCAGTTGTTTTCTTTCACCAACCCTTTTCCCCACTTTCATTCTTGCTCCTGTATAGTACATTTTCCACAGATATATAGGAAAAAAAAAAAAAACACTCAAAGATTAAATCATGTTGCCAACTATTTCTTGCTTAAAATTATTCTGTTTTTTATCATTTCTTGAAGACATGATCCTACTACATTACTTCAGGTCACTTAATTCTTAATTATGCCATGTTTTAGCACATGAGTATTTTTAGATTCTTCAAAGAGGTAAGCTTTTTCTTCGGTGGGGCCTTTGTTCATTCTGATCAGCCCCTTCTCCTAAGTCTCACTGTGCTGGCATTGCTTCCATTCCACTGTTTCCATACTAAGTTTCTCCTTGGCATTTTTACTTCATCAGAGAGTTATGTTCCCTGGGTATCTAATTGACCTACATCCTACATCCACTATCTTATTCTCTATTCCAGCCACCTACTTTTTATTTTTTTCTTCATTTATAACAGACATTCACACTTATAGTTCATTTCTTCCTTTTCATTTTCTTTTTGTTTTGGTCAGTTTGTTTAATATATATGTAATTTTATTTCACTGCTTCTCCAAGGATAATAGCCATGAAAGCAAGGATTTTGCACCTCTCTTTTATCATCCTATCCCATAGCAACGTAAATAGAACATATTCAATGAATATTTGTTGAATAAGTAAATGAATGGATGGATAAATAACTGCCATGGGCAGGTCACAATTGAGTCTCTGTGGGAGTGAATTTTATATGTCTCTTAAGGAACTTCATTAAAAAAAGAGGACCTACAACTAATGAGGCAAAATATCTTAAGTGGCCCATGGAAGTATATTCTACTGTGAAGAACTTTATAATAATAAAAGCTGACTTTTAGAACTCTTAGTATGTGTGGCAATGTGTTAATTTCCTTGTATAAAATGTCATTCAATAGGACAACACATTGTGATACACTGTATTAACATTTCTGTTTTACAATTGAAGAGACTAAGTTAATGAGGGTCCTAGAGAAGCTAACAGGTAAAAAACAAAACAAAACAAAACATGAACCTAGGCTTCTTCTAAAATTTGCATTTA